>JAOVVA010000024.1:17741817-17757151 GCA_028565275.1 Leiocassis micropogon
TTACAGAATGGGATTTCTTTGTATTAATAAGTTAGACAGAGAGTTCTGCTGTACAGAAAGACACACAGACATGTATGACAGGTACTTACGCTAGTATTTAATAATTAAAACTAAAACACTATCTTTGCTCATTTTATTTAATCAAAACACCTATACATGTATTAGCAAAGAACCAAGGATGTTGGATTCGCTCACCTCATCAAACAGATCCAGAAGCGCCTCTTGGCTTTTACCTCACTAATGAAATTCATCTCATGAGCGCCGAATCCCACATGTTTGCTCTGAGTAAAGCATGAGCGCCTCAAGACAAACATATTTAACACTGTGTGTTGTCACACAGATCTTTGCTCGTTTCCCTCATCAAACCACACTCTTCTCATATCAAGAGGCCAGCGGTGTTGTTGCCCTGGAAACCGGTTATGTGACGGTGTTGCCTCATGACTGTTTTTCTTTTCTTTTCCTTTTTTTTATTGAGATGGTCAGACTGAAATGATTCATGTGGAGAAAGAAGACTGCTCCTTTAGAGTCCTGAGAGAAAAGAGAACGAGGGAATAGCAACGGAGGAGGCCTGAAGAGGGCTGTGAGGGTTTAACGAAGCAATCGGGGAGATAAGAAACAGACGCTGTGAGACTCTGAGAACTCGGAACGCTGCTGTCTCAGATTTTAGAGCTTTACTCCGGGTTGTTTCGACTATTTTTTTTCAACTGCAACTGAATGACGTCTACATAGACAAAATATATCACAGGTGGTCCAGTATATCTGTCAGTGCTGTCTCAGGCAGGCTCTGTAAAGATGGTGTGGCCTATCCACCTGGATGCTCTTGTAAAGGAGGCGTGGTCTCTGTGATCGTCAGTCCAGAAAAGTGTAGCCTCATGCATCTGGGAATTCTAGTTAAGGGGGTGTGGCTTATGCGGCTCAAAATTCTATTGAAGAAGACGCTCATCTGGGAATCTTAGTTAAAAGGGTGTGGCTCATGCGGCTCAAAATTCTATTAAAGAAGACATGCACCTGAGAATCCTAGTTAAGGGGGTGTGGCTCATGCGGCTCAAAATTCTATTGAATGAGACGCGCATCTGGGAATCCTAGTTAAAGGGGTGTACTGTTATGTAACAGTAACACGTGGTTGAAGAGGTGTGGCCTATTTATATGTAAAGACTAGTAAAATAGGTGTGATCTGTACATGTCTAAGTTCTAGGTAAGGAGGTCTCATAATAATATATGGTTAAGGAGGTGTGGCTTATACATCTGTAACACGTAATTCAGAAGTTGTGGCCTATTTACATATAATCCCAGTCAAGTATGTCTTAAGCTTCAGTAAATTCTTCATGAGAAGGTGTGACCTATAAATCTGGAAATCTGAGTCAAGGAGAAAGTGGTCTATAAATGTCTAATTTCTAGTTAAAAGAAGACTATTACATATTCTGCCATTACACACAAACTCAATTTCATTGTCACTTGTTATGATGCTCTTTACATAACTAATCCATGGTTATGGAGGTGTGTCTTATGCCTCAGTAAATTGTAGTTTAGGAGGTGTGGCTTATGTACATCTTTAGCTGTGGTTAAGGAGGTGTGGCTTATGTAGCTATAAAACGTGGTTAAGGATGTGTGGCTTATGTACCAGTAAATAGTAGTTAAGGAGGTGTGGCTTATACATATTTAGCTGTGGTTAAGAAGGCGTGGCTTATGTAGCTATAAAACGTGGTTATGGAGGTGTGGCTTATGCATCAGTAAATAGTAGTTATGGAGGCATGGCTTATGCTTATGTACATTGAAGTTAAGGAGGTGTGGCTTATGTATCAATAAATTGTGGTTTAGGAGGTGTAGCTTATACATCTGTTAAATGTGGTTAAGCAGGCGTGGCTTGTTTATATTTAAATACTAATTAAGGTGGCTTTCTACATAAGGAGGTGTGGCCTGTGTAACTCTAAACAATGAATCACTCAACCATATCCAAGTTCAACCAGCTCTAACTGAACATTTGGCTAATTTTTTAAAAAGTTTTTTTTTTTACTCTTACATTAAATTACTTATTATACCACCTAAAAACACACACACACACACACCATTATTCCATGAGCTTGCGATGTGGGAGATGTTTTTCTGCTCAACCAAAGAGCTTCATTAGTTTAACTTGAACACGGTCACGTGACTAGACGCTCGCCAAGGCCTAACATGAGCAGCAGTGAAAGGAATTAGATTGCAGTTCCCTCTGGAAGGATTAATCACTCTTCTGATTCAGAGAAAACGGTGGCTGTTTAAATTGGCTAAACAGTAAATTGAAATTAAAGCTTTGTTCACTGATACGGTAGGAAAAAAAAAAAAAACACAAATCCCAACCACCTCACACCCCCATGTACTGAAACTGAATGTCACACAACAAACCTACAACTTTGTGCATGTCGGTTACAGCGAGGGAAGCGTGTCCTCTGTGCCTGTCAGTCTTCGAGAAGGAGGCGTCTCCGTTGTGTCTCTCAGTCTTGGTGAAGGACGTGCTCTGCTCTGCGCTGCCTCTGTTTGTTGTCTTCCCAGCCATAACATTCCTCCTCAGGGTGTTGCCCCATGTGAAATTTAAAAATTTCCTGGCGTTTATGTGAATCATGTTTGGCACCACGTCTGTGAAACAGAAAGTCATGCACAATGGAGAAGAGGTGGTGGTGGAGGAGGAGGAGGAGTAGAAGGAGGAGAAGGTAGACATCGCCAGCTGTGTTTGTTTGCACACAGTAGTTGGCATGCAGAAGGATACAGACAGCTCCCTGAAGTGGTGAAGTGGCCTCCCTCACTACAGCTCATCCTCTCTTGCTCACTGTGCATCTGCTCCTTAGAGACCAGAATCAGCATCGCAGAGGAGATGATCGTGATCACACATACACTTAGGGGCTTAGGACAGAGAGCGAGAAGTAATTAGAATGAGAGAGAGAGTGGAGAAATTAGAATGAGAGAAAATGAGAGGAAAGAATGAGTAACAGGTGGAGGCAAATAGAGGGGAAAAACACTGATGAACAAAATTCGTTTTATTCCTCTACCACACGCTTAGTAATGTTCCGTTGTTCACATGTACTTCACTAACACTTCTGCCTTTTTAAGGTAAGGTGGGAGGGGCTTATCTAGGGTTAAGTTTACATACAATTTACACTGACCAATTACAAGAATTTGTGATCCTGATGATTAGTTTAAAATATATAGTTAAAAAAAAAAATATATATATATATATATATATATATAGCCTATATATATATATATATATATATATATAAATTTGCACACGCTAAGATTTTATTCAGTCACCTTTAGGCTTAATTACACTCACACTGTGTTGTCCAGGTCCATTCTGAAAATGATTCCTCATCCTCCCAGAACCACCCTTTTACAACCTAAGTTCTGGAATGTGGAAGAAAAACTCATATCATTCAGTACATTCAGGTGGTCAGCTGACTTCATTTTATTGCCCCATAACGTTACTGAGTCTCGACCTGAGTAACTGATCAACCCCAGATCATAACACTGTCTCCAGAGGCTTGTACAGTGGACACAATGCATGATGGGAGCATCGCTTCATGTCCTTCCCTTCTTACCCTGACACGCCCATCACTCTGGAATAGGACTCAATCTGGACTCATCAGGTCACATGACCTTTTTTCCATCACTCCAAAGTCTAGTCTTTATGATCCCTAATAAACTGAAGCCTCACAAACAAGTGGTTTTCTTATGGACATATAGCTGTTTAGTCCCAATCCTGTGAGTTCTCAGCACATTGTGTGTGTGTGTGTGTGTGTGTGTGTGTGTATATACAGTATATGGAAATGATCATACAGTAGTTTCACTATTCAACATAGCTCTGGTTTTTACTGTTAATTTTTTACCCTGCAACTTCACCAAGTGATCTCCATTCATGATTTTTTTTTTCCGACCACAATTTTTTTTTGTTCTAGTTTTCTTTGCTTGATAAAGCCCAGTAATTTAACCCTTCTAAAATGGCAACTTTTTTTGTCCAGCTAGTGTATAACACAGCAAGTGACAACTCCAAACACAAACCTGCTGTGTTACTCTATAATTCTGTCTTGGTACATGGAGGTTAAATCCTGATGCTGTGCACTTGGTGTTTAGTTGATTGAATGACCTTGGTTGAGATTGCTTGAACAATCTCAGAGAACTGTGAATCAGATAGAAATTCTAGCTTTAAAAAAGGGGGGAAAAAACTATAAAAAAAAAAAAAAAAAGATGGCAAAGGACATGGCTAGAGCAAGAAACTAAAACAAAAGAGAAAAGAGAGTAAAGGAAGAATGTAACAAAGAAAGAAAGAATGAATGCAGTTTAATTAGATTTGTAAATGCATGGCATAAGTATTTTATACCTGATTTCTCAGCTGGAGGCAACGGTGGCAATGTTAAGCTCTCTGAGGAAAAAAGTTATTTTCATTATACAAGGTCCCAACAAACTGCTCAGCACCTTTTAATCAAAGTATGTGTGGTGGACAATAAAACTCTAGCAGTTCACTCAGGTTCTGTGACACAAAACCATTTAGAGCTTTGTAGGGCGAGAGTAATATTTCTGTAGTGTGAATAACATGGGGTGATGTGTGAAAGAATACTGATGCAGTCAGAATAACTGGAGCTTATTTATGCACCTAGTACAACATCCAGACTGTAAGGTGTTACAGTAGTCCAACCAAGGGGTAACAAAAGCATGGACTAGATTCTGTGCATTATGTAGTGATATATCTATTATCTTAGCAACATTACTGAAATGAAAGAATATTATCCAATAATATTATGTACATGAGATTCAGATGAAAGACTGGAAGCAATCGTCACATCAAGGTCTTTTACTGCTACACATAATGAAACAGAAATACCATTCAGAGTTAATGTTAGAAGAATGCTTATTGGAATATTATCCAACACACACACGAGGACAGACTGGACTAATTAAATATTAAATATAATGAAGCTTTAAAACAAACTTTAAAGAAAAGAAAAGCAGAGGGAATAACTTCAGTAGGAAAATGTGTATCTATATAAATTGTTATAGATTTCTATCTAAAATCTGTATGTTATCTTATAGTGGGTGTGGCTGGAATGTTAAGCTGGGAGTTTTTTTAATTGTTATTATTATTATTATTATTATTATTATTTTTATTATTTTTATTATTATTATTTTAGTTAAATATGATTCATCCTGTTCCAACTATCTGCTCTTCTCTGTCTCTAACAGACAGCAGTGTGAGTATCGTGGCCCGGCGTTGGGGTTTCAGTCGGGCTGATCAGGAGCTCTACCAGCTGGCTGTGGTGGTGTGGGATGGAGGAGAACCAGCTCTCAGCAGCACCACCACCCTGACACTGCGTGTGTGTCCGTGTCAACGCGGCCTCCGATCACCGACATGCCGACCCCAGGCCTTCTTCTCCTCCGCCGGCCTGAGCACCGGCGCTCTCATCGCCATTCTGCTCTGCGTCCTCATCCTGCTGGGTAACACAGAGTGTTATCATACAGTCATGCTCTAGCTCAAAATAGGAACAAAACAAAGCTAATATTTCCATTACAAAAATTATTATTATGTAGTTATTTAAGAGTTGCAATTGAACCTTCAGTTTTGCTTTTATGCTGGTTAATAAATCCTAAATACAGTAAGTTAAAGTCACTGTAATCCATTCCAGCTGCCCAAAAATATTACCAATTTGCAAAATCATATTTTTGCATATAAAAACAATCAAAACATATAAATGACGTAAAATATGAAATAAATAGACGTTAAACCTCACTTAACCTTTATTTATGATGATTCTTCTTGGCACCGGCTGCTTTAAAAACCAAACTGAAAGTGTCTCCCTTTTCTTCTTAATAATCTGCTAGCTATTATTATCCAACTCCTTTAATACAGATCTGTAACAATTTTATTATTAGCAAACCTATTTATTCTTAGATAACTTTTATATTAAAACCCAAGCGGCACAGATACATGCCGGCAACTCAGCATAGGTCAATGATGATTAAAAATATATATAAGTGCTTATATAAAAGCCTTTCTGGTGTGTGTTAATGGAGAGGCTTCAGACTTCAAACTTTGGCTTCAGACTTCAAACTTTGGCTGTATTTGGGTTTTTGGATGTGTCAGGTAGAACAAAAGTTATCATTACTTTTATAACGAGTAAATTTTACCACTACCAGAATATGGGAATAAAGTTGCAAAAATGTAGAACTCACAAAATTAGCATTATATTATTATTATTTATTTATTCATTTATTTGTTTATTTGTCATAAAAACTAAAAAACATAGAAACATGTGATTGTGTGTGTTTGTGCTATTTCTTTGCCTTTGTGACCCAGTTTCTAATTTTTCACTCAGTCGTGTTTGGAAAAGTTGGTTATATTTAATATATTCATATTTAAGATGTTGCCAGGTGCCCTGTGTCACATATACAGGGGTTGGACAATGAATATTGTCCCGGACATCTCTTTCAGACAGCTTCCTCTTGCGTCCACAGTTACTCCTGTTGGATGTGGTTCGTCCTTCTTGGTGGTATGCTGACGTTACCCTGAATACCGTGGATCTTCATACATCACAAAGACTTGCTGTCTTGGTCACAGATGCGCCAGCGAGACGCGCACCAACAATTTGTCCTCTTTTAAACTCTGTCACCCATAATGTTGTGTGCATTGCAATATTTTAAGCAAAACTGTGCTATTGCAATGCTAATTAAACCTTCATACTCTTCTCTTACTGGTGGAATGTGTAATCAATGAAGATTGGCCACAAGACTGGTCAAATTTAGCCATGAAACATCCAGCACTTAATTGGCCAGTGTTAGTTTCATTGTTCAACCCCTGTACGTCCCAATCACCACAAGTCATTAACATGTAAGTCAGAGAGAGACCCGGAGACAGACAGATGATAGGAAACATATTCGTATTTTCCGATTACACCAAAGGGTTCCAGCGGACATGAACTGTTTGTATCTACAGTATATCCATCTGGATACGGGCTACAGGAAGTGTCACCATATAAGGAGTGAGGAAGCGTAGTGAGGGGGTTGTTTTTGAGAGGCATGGAAAGTTCATATTACAAAACCTTACAGTGCCACCTTAAATTTTAGCATGATTTCCATCTATCACTGAAATTGACAATAAATAAACAATCAGGCATTGGTATAGAATGATATTCAAAATCAAATGTGAAAAATGAAGTTAATACAAAAACCATGTGTCCGTGTGAAAATGAGAGAAGGTGCTCACTGTTGCAGTGTCTTCATTTTTTTCTGTTTACGGTACAGGAACTGATGATGAACTTCCTCTCTCTGTGATTCCACTGATCAACACCAGAAGCTGGACTGTGTATTTAAAAGTATTTAACTAAGACTGATCTACCTGTGCTTCTGGTTTAGATATTTAAAGTGCCTTGATATATGGATGGATGGATGGATGGATGGATGGATAGATGGATGGATGGATAGATGGATGGATGGATGGATGGATGGATAGATGGATGTTTACTGTATAATAATGTCAGAGAAGTAGCTCCCTCTCCTGACACAGGGCAGAGTTATTGTAAAGTTTAATTGCAGTTGGCAGGGAAGACGTCCTGGAACGTTATTTGTCACAGGTTGCGGAGGGGATGTGCAGCGTTCTTCATGATGGTTAACAGTTTGTGTAGCATCCTTCACTCCACCACCAACTCTGAACACTCCAGGGGAGTTCCCAGTATTGTGCTAGCCTTCCTGATTAGCTCGTTGAGCTTGCTAATGTCGCTGCTTCTGATGCTGCAACAACAGACTGATTGAAGATCAGATCAATATTTTGCTGCAGACATTAAAGGACCTGAGTTAATTACATGCCAGGAAAGATGATGCTCTAATGATATCTTGTTGTTATTTATACTCTGTTATTTATAACAATGACAATAAAGTTGAGTTGAATTGAACTGAATTGAATTGAATTGGGCTTCCTCAAGACGTATAGTTTTTTGTCCGTGTGAGCTCCAAGGTATCTGTAGCTCTCCACCTCCTCACCCAGAATGTTTGGTGTAGTTCTGATCCTCCCGAAGGTCCACAACCATCTCCTTGGCATTGAACACAATCCATCATGCATGTACAATTTCAATTTGTGTGTTTTCATGCTAGTACAACATTAAGTACATGATTATGTGGTATAAGGTGTGGATAAGAAACTCGATGTCCAAATTTCCAAGACTTCATGCATGCTTCATTCTTTATCGACCCAGATACTTCATGTATCGTAGAGAATCAGTTGGAGCCCAAAGAGAGGTTACTAACACTTCATTATGGGCCTGTGCGTTCAGTCTTTCACTGTGGAGGATACACGTACTGTACGTGTCTGCATCCGGATCTCAGGGTAGAGGTAGATATGAAATGAGTTATTCTGCAAATTATGGACAATCTTGGATATATCTGAGAATGTAGCCAAAAAGTTCCTCCTCGTCTGCTGCCTCTTAATAATGCTGTCAGTTTTACAAACTGTTTGGTTAGGTGTAAACAACATTTCCTACATTTCATTAGACACAGTAAAATCAATCATCAGCTGCACCAATGGAATATGTGTATCTAAAATAAAAGAGAATTTGTTTAACGGCACCACATATTGTCAATTTGCTATGCAGCTCGCTTCCTTTCCAGTGCACTTATTCCTGTTGGGGAACATTTTCTCCAAGCTTGTCATTAAAATTAAATGTTGCTGCAGACTTGGCTGTTTCGTCTGGAAAAGTAATGTAGTGAGGTTTAAACAGGAGTACAGTCATGCACAACACAGCAGACATGAGTCTGTACTAATCTTTCAGTCATGTCAGCTATGTCCAAAATCAGCGTGAATACTGGTTAAAGTGGGAACCCAAGTTAAAGTCAATGCTTTCCAATTTGTGCCAACAGTTGGTTATTTCTCAAAAAGGATTTCATTATCTCTTATTTATTTTTGTGACTGCAGTCTTTATACCGTGTGGACAAATGTAATCTTCTATGAGCATGCTGTGATTCAGGGCGAATTATTTTTAGATCAAGTGTATCAAAGTAAGGCGGACGTTTCAAGCTTATTTAATTTAATCATGTATTCTTCTTTTAATTCATCTTAAAGCTTAATGTGAGCACTCTTTCTAAACGTAACAATTTTATTTTTTTTTTATGTAGCAAATAAATAAATAATGGTGGTGTAGTGGTTAGCGTTGTCGCCATGCACCTCCAGGGTCCGGATTCAATTCTCAGCCAGATCTGATTCCCGATTCCTGCTTGGTGGGTTTCCTCCGGGTACTCCGGTTTCCTCCCACAGTCCAAAGACATGCAGATTAGGAATAATTGGTATTCCCAAATTGCCGGTAGTGTGTGAGTCAGTGTATGTGTGCCCTGCGATGGATTGGAACCCTGTCCAGTGTGTACACCGCCTTGTGCCCTAAGTCTTCTGGGATAGGCTCCAGGCCCCCTGCGACCCTGAATAAAGGATAAAGCAGAATAGAAGATGAGTGAGAGTAGCAAAGTGAGCATTCCTGTTTCAAGTACAGTGGTAACTTGGCATACGAACCCTCTACCTCATCAATTTTCACCTTAAATTTGTCTCGGCATATTTTGTCTCAAAGCATTTTCGGCATACAAGTAACAAAACTGCGCGTACATCTGGAAGCCGTTCAAAACTTGTTTCCGTCAGTGGAAAGCCAAGTGAAGTGACTTTACATAGTTTTTTTGCAGTTTTTTTGCAAGATTTAGTAAAGTCATAGCACCATAGGTCCCAAGAATGTTATCAAGGATGATAGCAAGAAGAAAAGGGAATCGCTTTCAGTTTGGTTTTTAAAGTAGCCGGTGCCAAGAGGAATCATAAATTAAGGTTAAGTGAGGTTTAATGTCTATTTAAATTCGTATGCCGTACATCGCTGTAATCGCTGTATCATTTACTCTATGCTAATACCACATCAAAACCATATGCATCACCTAGTTTTCATTTTCATTTTTGTTAGCACTTTCCCTTTATTAGTCCACATCACACTGAAATCAACAATCCAGATTTTCAGCAAGCTAATTGCTAGAATAAAGTTTATTGCTAGCATCTTGTTTTTGCCTTCTTCAGCAGTGTTTAAAATGTTGTTAATGTCACTCCTTTATAACTATAAATCAAATTTCTGAATAGTGTGTGATGTTCTTGTGCGCAGTAACACCTATAGTTCTTTTCATAATAACATTAAATCAATTGGAACTTTGAGCTGGATGTTGTTTTTAAAATATGACGCTCGTTCTTAGCCTCCGGTTAGCATTGCTTTCACATCCACTATCTTGTTCTCTGTTATATTATTAACGCCTGTTTTGTCTTTTTTTGATCCTCTCAGCTATCGTGGTGCTGTTTATTACCCTGCGGAGCAAAAAGAGTAAAAAAGAGACGCTGATCATTTCCGAGGAGGACGTCAGGGAGAACGTGGTGACGTACGATGACGAAGGTGGAGGCGAGGAGGACACCGAGGCCTTCGACATGGCGGCGCTGAGGAACCCCGAGGCCGCGGCAGAGGCTCGTAAAAAACAGAAGAGGAGGAAGGAGGAGGCGCAGTGCGAGCTGTTCGCGGCCATAGGGGTGGAGACGCTGAGTCCGTCGCTGTCCGTACCCGTCCAGGACATACAGGAAGCGATCCAGCTGAAGGTAGTTGAGGCGGATCAGGACACGAGCGGCCCCCCGTACGACTCGCTGCAGACGTACGCGTACGAAGGCCAGGGCTCTCCAACTGGCTCCATCAGCTCCCTGGACCTTCCTGATCCTCCTTTTGAACCCAACACACCTGACCAGGACTCCTCGTGGCCCGACGATCACTCGCTCGCAACACTTTTCCAGGAGAAGAAGAGCAGCCAGCACGCGCTCTAGTGTCGCTCGACGTGCGTTTAAAAACCCTGATATCGTGTGTTTTTTTCTTTTTTTTCCTCATCGGTGTTCAGATGATCCTGCACAGAAAAGCTGTTTTGCTGTTTTTCTTTTTTTTTTTTTTTGGGGTCCAGATTTTTTGTGGGATTATTTTGATTCTTGTTTTTCTTTTTTTGGAGAAAAAGTGAGAAAATCCTAAACACAAGGACCAACAAAGGAAACTATTTTCCCTGGTGTATATTTTATATTGCTTAATAAAGTCCATGATTGCGGATAAATAAATAAAAATATATTTGTTTATTTGTTCTTTTTCAGCAAAGAAAAAAAAAACTAATTGTGAATCATATCACAACAAAAAAAAAGGAAATTATAATTTATATTCTTGTTTAACCTGCTTTCTATTCCTCAGGCACGTGTCGCTGAAAGGCGGAGTTTTAGTTTGAACTGCTCATTCTATTTTGTGATAAAAGGCTCACATTGTATAAATGGTGAGGACTTGGGGCATCTTGAAGGGGCGTCTATTGGCCGCCATCAAGAAGTTCAAGATGCTGTCAAGAAAACTCATACAGAATGCGCATTTGCGGTGGAATTTAGAGTCTGAAATAGAGGGCAATCCCGTTCATTTTTCTTCATACTGTATCCCTCACATTTATTCACTTCACAATGTGTTTTTCATGCTCAGGTCAAAGGGCATGCAATTTAAGATAAATCACTGTTGTCATAACATAGGAAAATAACTTATTATAATTTCTGGGAACTGGAAGAATTCTAATTGGATTAGAGCAGCATTCTGTAGAAGGTAATTGGATTCAAATGCTTCACTGGGCACCTTTTATTACTTCCCCATGACTTATGAATCAAGTGTGAAAAGTCTGTGTTTGCAATCTCGTCCTGATCAATTCCTCAGTCTCGCAGCATGCACACCAACAACGCCGCTTTAATATCTGCTGTAGTAGCGCCGCCTCTGCTGCTGCTGCTGATGAAGACGATGATGACGACGGCGGGTACGATCGTCTTTAGGCATGGCTTCGTAAAGTGTTACACAATATGCACAATAGATAAGGACCGGATATCAGAAAGTAGCCCAAGACAGACAGATAACACAGAATGAAGCAGAGTTGTTTCACGTCTGATACAATATGATTTAAAAAAAAAAAAAAGCAACAACATTTTTTTTTAGCTAAACATTTATTTGAGCTAACAATTGTTGCTATGGTTACCCAGCATCAAACACTGTCTCTTTCCTTAATCCGTTTCTCACAGCACGAGTCCGTAGCGCTCATTCTTCCTGTTTTTGAAGGCGCTAGAAAAATGTAGAAAAATGTAAAATGTTAATTGTCAGGCCTCTTGTCATGGTAACAGTTTAATATTAACTAGGTTATTACAATTAATTGTATGAAGGGAGTTCAAGTCAAAGCGGGACTTTTGATCATGCAGAATAACAGAACAAACTTATCCCAGTGTTTCACTAGTGCTTGGACACCATCAAGGTAGAAAGTTTTTTCAGTATGCCAGAGCCATGATCGGAACGCCTGCTCTATGTCTGAAACGCCGGCCTCCCAGGAACTCCTTCAATGGCCTAAACATGTGGAAATGGTTTGGGACGAGGTCAGGACTGTACGGGAGACGTGGCAATAACTCCCAAAGTTCCTGTAATGTGCAAGTGGTGTTGATGAATGATTGTGTGTCGAAAATGCTTTGTTGTGATGCAAGTTGAAAATGCGTTCCACTTGCTGAATGTTCACAGGAACAACTGAATGGGGTTCTGAGCCACCACTACCAGGATCGTCATTCGTCATTCGCGGACGTACAGCCTTCTTTATAACATTCGCACCATTCACATGCTTTACTGCAGCTGAGAGTCTCATCACCGTACTGTGCTTGAAGTCTTCTGTAAATGTCAATCGCTTTTATGCCTTCATTCACCAGAAATTTCATCACAAGTCTCAGTTTGACTTGACCCTGTAGAACTTCTTACAAAAATATTGTACTGTACAATGCCAGTCAATCAGATAGTGCTACTGTATCTCTGTGGACATAGTAAACCATTATTTAACACTGAAACATGCAAAAGTATTATTAGTTAGTAGTTAAAACATAAATTATTAATTATATTCAGTTAATATCTAAAAACATATGCAGTTCTTACTGCAGCTCTTTTGTTACTGAGTATTTATTAAAACATGCTCTGTTATTACTCAGTTATTACATTAGTTAATACCTTAACAATACAACATACTCAGTAGTTACCTGGTTATTAAACTAAAAGATAATTTGTTTTACATTAACAAATCATGCCCATTTAGTATTAAATAAATTTTTCACAGACAATACTGTCTAAACACTAAAACATTTTTTTGGAGGGGGGGGGGTGGCGGGGGGAGCTTGGATTCAATTTACATGGCATTTTTTGCAAACCTGATTCAGGATTAAACATTACAGGCAAATGTGATTGCATCATAAAATTAAAAAGAGCTCATTAGGTTCTAATCTACAAATAAAGGACATGTGGGAATGATTTACCCAGTGAAAAGGGGAGGGGTTTGTGGAGTTGGTGGTGTGTCTGATTTGCATATTCACCTGAAACCTGAAGTCATTTAAAAGAAATCGTGCAATTAGGACATTTTGGGTTTTAAAAAAATATAATAAAATAAAAAAACAAAGTCTTCAAAAGACATTTTGGTGACTTTGAGACAGAATTCAACTTAAAAGAAAAAAAGTAATTCTTTTCTCAATTATAGTTCTGAATAAATTGAAGACTATTTCCTAAAATTAGTGTCAGAAAAGTCAGAACCGTGACTGCAAAATTTCAGTAGATTGAAATCCTAATTGGCTGTTTAAGGAGGAAATAAGACTGAGAAGTCACAGCTCCTCATATTACCATAGCTGGATATAAACAGAGGCTCGTCCTGATGAATAATTCATGATGGTGTGATTGTTTAAGGCTGCGCGCTGAGGCCACGTTAAATCAAACCACACGGCTGCTGCTGCTCTCAGAGCGGATACGATGACGAGCGAAAAGAGCAAAGCCGGCAAGTTTCGAGTCCTCGCACGTTATGTCTCTCCATAATATTTATTCAAGAGGCGGACATTTAATTAGCAAATGTAATCATTATGATAATGAGATCACGTCAGGGCTTCAGTTTCACCTCACGTACTGTAGTTCTGTTCGTTCCCCCCGAGCGGTGAACCGTCTCGTGTGACAGCGATGATAACCCCTCATTACCGAGAGGACGTGAGCGAGACAAGTCCTTGGACTAAAAGTCAAAATACAGTCACATGATCAGAACAGTTTTGTTAGCGTGTTAGACAAAATGTCATGTCGAAAGAAACACGCTTTTAAATGAAAAATAAGTGCTAATGCAACTGAACAGTCAGAGCGAGAAACCGACTCGCAGGATTTAAAGATTTGATCAAAGATCTCTTTTACTCTTTACTAACAGTGTTAGCATTGTTGTGTATACCTTATTACTCTACTAGCGGTGTATTACTGTAGCTATCTGTAGCCTGCTGTAATTTTAGCCAGCATGCTGGTTTTTGTTACTATACTTAACATTTTACATTGATAGCTTTTACATTTAAATCTCACGTGATTCATACGCCTAATACAAGGCTTTTACTGCTAATCTGCATCTGGATTTATTTTCTGTGCTGACGGATTTGGAAATTCTTCCGCCATATATGTATATAAACTAGCGTGATTTTCTTTCATCATGCTGTAGGCAACATCATAAGCCTCAAAGGGTTAATAATCAGCCTCTCATTTGTATGCAGTTGATGGCATGACTGGCTTAAGGGTTATTTTTCTTAGTTGTGAAGTCTCCCATCAGCCACCACTTCAAAACAAGCAGGTAATATAAAATAGAAATAGAAGCTGTAATCATTTCTTAACAGCAGCATTTAGCGTGTTAAACATTAGCATATTACGCTTCTGCGTTCAGAGTAACTAAAACTATAAAAATCCTTCGATTTGAATTTATAAGCAGCTCTAACACTTAGTCACTGGTACTATAACTATATGTTAGAGTAACAATAATGCTAAAGTATTAGCAAAAACCTGATGATTAGCTCTACTCCAGTGTGAAGCACAGTTGTGATATTTTCAGAACAATAATAATAATATCGTGATACATCATATGATCTGGGAGTTTACTGAGTTTTGATCACCAGGCGTTGGTGACTGAGGTCCAATATTTATTCAACTCTGATCAACATACGTACAAGAGGAAGATAAATGAGGAAAAAGGGGACATTCACTGCCTGGTCAAAAAAAAAAATTACATGCACACAAAGATTTCTTTCAACTTCATATAAGCTTTGATCACACATCCACATGTTCATGTGTGAAAGTGATTCCTCATTCTCCCAGAACCGCTCTCTCACACTCACAATATGGTGCGTCATCAGGGAAGAAGAAAAGCTCCATAGATGTGATACTCTGGTGATTCAGTACATTCAGGTGGTCAGCTGACTTCATTTTATTGCCCCATAACGTTA
>JAOVVA010000024.1:17759783-17776864 GCA_028565275.1 Leiocassis micropogon
GTGAAGCTGCTTTGAGACAATGACCATTGTTAAAAGCGCTATATAAATAAAATTGAATTGAATTGAATTGAATAATGAATACAGGTTAAAGCATGATCACATTATGGTGATACACTGTTACATCTGTACAGCCATTCCAGCAACGACGGTCAGGGGTAGGGTCAGTGGTTAAGGCATTGGACTATAGCGTGGAAGGTCCCATGTTCAAATCCCACAACCACCGGTTGGTCCCTTGAGCAAGGCCTTTAACCCTCAACTGCGCTCAGATGTATAATGAGGTAAAAATGTAAGTTGTTCTGGTTAAGGGGATCTGCCAAATACCTAAATGTAAATAATAAATCAGTACTGAAGTACAGTCACTCAGAGATTATGAACACACCATAAAATATTTACTGTCTCTCACCACCCTTAATGTTTTTGATAAACAAAAATCGTGCATTCTCACATTTGCTCGCTCACAGCAACAGCCTTTCAACTTTTCCTGTTGAATTAACATCAGAATGCTGTCACTGTACTTCTTATACAAACACACAACATTAATAAAGAGCGTGTGAGGATAATGAGGGAGGCGTGACATCATTCTTCACAAGAGCTTTGTAGGATACAGCACTTCCTGCTAAGCATCTTCACAGAACGCTCCACGGGGATTTTGTTAATTGCGTACATTTCTGCACTCAAGCAAGGTCCTCATGATTTACCGTTTGCTCTCTTTATCATCCTTTTACTTTTTGCAGCCGCAGCAGCACCAGGGTTTGGAGTGGCACCCGGAGAGCTGACCAGCATATCTCAGGGATGTTTGAATTGTGAGGGGCTTTTTTTAAGATTTTGTCAAGCTCAGAGGAAACTAAATAGCAGTCCATTTTGAGCTGGGTGGTCTGAACAGCTTTAATGGTGTTCTCCTGGGGAAGCAGAGCGATGACAGACGGGTTGATATTGGAGATGGCAGGCGAAAAACAAACAAACACCGCGTTTAATTATCTGCTGTGCGAAAGAGCATGACTGAGTCAATATGCAGCTTGTCGTTTCACATCTGCTGCTCGGGTTCGAGTCGAGCGCACAGAGAACAATGAATCTGATCGGGTTATAGTGAAGAAAGTCAGCAGAATGAAAAACATCAGGGGGAATTTTCAAGTAAACTTTAGATGGTGTAACATAAAATAGTTTAAAACATTTTTTCTGACAGAATCTAACTAAAGTTGTCTCCCTGGCTTTTATGCAAATAAACTGCATCAGATTAGCATGTGCTAGAACAGGCCTCGCGGTCAGTTTCATCATCAGACTCTCAATTCACTTGATAGAAATGTAGATCTTGCACCGAAATTCACATTATCATTTATACTGTGTATAATTTATAACAGAACCAATAACTATAATGCATGGCATAAATTGTGGCACCATGTTATTAAGGCTGCTAAAAAAAATACCTTGATGTAGGCGGAGCCAGAGCTGTCCTTAACCTATAATGAATAATACTTAAGTGCTAATTCTGGCATGATCAACCTGCACCTTGTTGGGGGTTCTCTCAGGAACTTGCCCTCAGGTCTGTGCATTTACAGCATTCAACAGGCTCCTTTATCCAGAGCAACTTATGTTTTATCTCATTATACATTTGAGCAGTTCAGGGTGAGGGGTCTTGCTCAAGGGCTCAACAGTGGCAACTTGGTGTTTCTGGGATTTGAACCTGGGCCATTCTGATCAGTATTACAATACTTTAACCGCTAAACTACCCCCATTCTCTGTGTGTGTGTGTGTGTGGTGTGAGTTGCATGGTCTTCTTCTGCTTGGTTGGTTTCTTTTAGATTAGGAAGGCACAGTAACATAATTTTTTTCACATTTCACGTAGGAAGCTGGGGCCAGAGTGCAGGATCAGCGCCCCATGGAGCAGATAGGGTTCAGAGCACAGTATCCCCAACCAGTAACCCAGAGCCTTAACCGATTGAGACACCACTTCCAGTACTCCCGTTTCCCCTCACAGTGCAAAAATCAGGGTATATGCCGATTTTCACATTTTCACAAACAGATGGAATAGATGAATGAATGAATGAAGGTGCTAATTCCACACATTGACAAATTCTAGAATATAAAAACAAATCACCATGCCGTAGCCTAACGATTACCTAGAGAGCCACTATTACTCCCAGTTAAACCACGGTTGACCTTGATTTAATCTAGCACACTAAAATCTAATATGATGCATGGTCGCTGTCTTGTACTGGCCTCATTATCTCTATGCCTGCGTAACCTATATACCTTTCCCTCCCTGTAGTGAGCTCTTCATTTTACTGTCCACTTTTCCTAAATAACCCTGCAAGCATTTTATTCTACTTCATTTCCTGGGCAGGATCTCCTTTACTGTTTCAGGAACTTTTCAAAAATGATAGAATATGAATTTACCTTAGTTTCTAAATATAAAAATATATATAAAGTGAAGTGACTTGCCCTTGGTGCCAAAAAAAGCATCAGGTACTGTAGCAGTAGTGTTTGTTTTTGAATTCAAATCAGCATCTCGTTACAAGGGGACTGGTGGCTCAGTGGTAGGTGTTTTGCTTGCCATGTGGAAGGCCAGACCGGGTTCGATTCCCAGTGCCCAAACCTCAGCCACTGATGCAGTGCCTGCCCAAAAAATGGGAGGGTTACGTCAGAAAGGGCATCCGGTGTAAAACCTGTGCCAAGCTTGTATGTGTGGCGACCCCTTGATGGGACCAGCCGAAAGACCAACATCTTGTTAGATTAATGGAGAGATAGATAGAGAGATGGATAACTGTCACTAGGAACCAGGTAGCTAAACTCTAAACCAGAGGTGAGCAAAGTACACAAACTTTACTTGAGTTAAGGTAGAGATTCCCTAGGGCAAATATTATTTAAGTACACATCTTTCATTTACTTGTGTACTTGAGTAAAAGTACAGAAGTACTCACCTTCAGGTATCAAAAATACAGGGCTTGTATTAGCTCATTGTAACCTTTTTCAAAGTAAAAATAATCACTCTCAAACTATAATATAAAGTGTTATACTTTAATAAACGGCACGTTCGATTTGTTATCAAATTGTTCCTGAATCTAAAGCTATCAAAGACTACCACTATAAACCCAAAACCACTGTGGCAACTCTGAGATTCATCATCAAAACCCATCAACCGGTTGTTCATTTATAGTTAATCTTCTTCATAAAAAAAGCTTTAAACAGCGTGCAAACAGCAGATTATATAATCAGCTCCAAAATGGCTCTTTCTACTCATTTTTTCTTTCTTTCCCTTTTTTCGCTGCAGTCGCATGGTGTAAAAAGCATCCATTGTTCGTTCTGAGTGCACACCGGTTGATAAACAAGCTCGGCACTGACGCTCGGTCCACATCTTACAAAGGGCACCGAGGTCCCCGAAAGTAATTACCCTCACAGAAAGGCTGCGTGTCATCCGTGGGCCAGTAATGAAATGGGCAATTATGTAGTTCATTATTTTTAATGCAGGCTGCCGTGTTGAACATGGGCGTGGAAAATCGCCCGGCGTTCGGCGACCTGCTGTAAAAGCAGTCATCAAAGGCAGCGTGGGAAATTAGGGCGTAAAAGCTAGGTCTGTGTTGTAACGGTTTGATTCTTCGAGCGGTTTATACGAGCAAATGTGTTTGACATTGCAGGACCGGACCAAGGTTGTTTTCTCGGGTAACGAGCACAGCAGAGAGAAAGAGAGAGAGTGCGAGACAGAGACAGAGAGAGAAAACCTGTGAGTTTAAGAATCCTTGTAGGGTTGAGCAGCACATAGAGACACACACACACACACACACAAACAGTGAAAACAGTCCTCAACAAACAGAATCAATTCTATTATCAAGTGAATAAAGTGGGCCAGAGAGTGGGTGTAACCTCTATGTTTAAAGATCCTTTTAAAGCAAGGACTCATTTAATATAACATTTGATTTAGTACTAAATGTATTTTTAAACAGGCCACGCCTCCTTAATGCAAAATAACAGGCAGACAGGCCACACCTCTTCTACTGAGTGACATAGAGACCAAACCTCCCTTACTGGCTCTGATAAGCACACAGACCACACCTGCTCTAACCACATAGACCACGCCCCCTTTGTTCTGACAACTACACAGGCCACACCCCTTTCTTACTCTGAAAAATACATAGGCCATGCCCGTTTTTGCTCTGACAACTACATAGGTCACACATCTTACTTGCTCTGATAAGTACAGAGAACACGCCCCTTTCATATACTAATGAGTACAGAGACCACACCCTTTTCGTACAGTTATAAATAAAAAGGCCACGCCCCTTTCTTATTCTGATAAGGACACGTGGACCATGCCCCCCTTCACTAACAATTACATAGACCACACCGCTTCCTTAATCTGACAAGCACATAGACCACGACCCCTTTTTTCTAACATGTACAGAGACTATGCCTTTTTTATTACTCTGACAAGTACACAGACCACTCCTCTTTTCTCCCTTTCTTGTACATATGCCTCATATGCTTCACTGACTTTGACAAGTATAGATGCCCCCGCCTCCTTCACTGAGTGACACACACAGGCCACACCCCTTTCAGCAGGACTAACAGTACAGATTATTGTGTGTGTGCTTGTGGTGCATCGACACACTCTAATGAATAATTGGCATGCTTTCCTTTCAGTTAGTTACTGTGAAAAGTGTGTGTGTGTGTGTGTGTGTGTGTGTGTGTGTGTGTGTGTGTGTGTGTGTGTGTGTGGGCTGATGTAAAAGACAAGAAAAAGAAAGTGGTGACAGATGGGAAAGCAAACAAATGAAAACAACCTGCTGTGGTGAAAATGTGTTACATCTATGTCACAAAACACACTGATGACCTGCCACTCACACACAATCTCACACACACACACACACACACACACACACACACACACTTTTCACAAAGCTTTTCATTAAAGCTGCTTCTGACTGTCATTTATTTTAGCTATAACAAAAATGTATTGCTTTAAGCAGTTAGTATGACATGGGAAATGCTGGAAGCTCCTGCACATGATCCTTGCAAGCTCCACAATATCTTCTCTTCACTACTACCACTACTACTACTACTACTACTACCCTACAGGTACAACACTCCAGGACCCTAGCTCTCGTCCCCTAGCAGAATTTTCCAGCCTAAAAACTGAAGAGATCCAGCACATAATTTCATCCTTCAGTCCCATCACCTGTTCCCTTCCACAATACTCCAGGACATCTCAGAAATCTTCTCTCCATCCTCCTTAAGCTTTGGAAACCTGCCTGGATCTAGCGGACATCAGTAACTGTGCAGCAGTATAACTTATCTCCTTTCTCTCCAAAAATTCTTGAATGCACTGTTTACGATCAAATGTCTTTTCATCTCTTACAGAACTACCTCAATGATCCCAACCAATCCGGATTCAACCTCCCTTGTCTCTGTCGCTGAGACGTTCCATGCTGCTAGATCAGCTAAACTGTCATCAGTCCTCATCCTCCTGGACCTCTCAGCCACATTTGTCACAGTAAAGCACAAGATTCCCTTGTCTGTCCTTACAAGCCTTGGAATCTGTGGCACAGCGTGCCAGTGGTTTGCTTCCTACCAATAAGATCAGTTGTATGAAATGACATGGAGGGAATCTACATCTAGTCCACGCAGACTCTCCAGTGGTATTCCACAAGGCTCAGTACTTGGTCCTCTTTTGTTCTCCCTCTATACCCAGGCTCTTCGTGAGCTCATAACCTCCCACGGCTTTTCATACCATTGTTATGCAGATGACACACAACTCGTTCTCTCCTTTTCTATCAGGCACTCATGGTTTCCACCCAGATCTTAAAATGTCTGGCAGACAGCTCATCAATTGAAATTTAATCTTAGTACAACCGAACTGCTGTTCATCCCAAGTGATTCATCCCCCTGCCAGGGTCTTACGATCTCCTGGACAAGAATTGGATCACTCCTTTAGTCACTGCTCACAACCTTGGGACGATTCTGGACAACTAACTCTCATTTCCCCACACAATGCAAACCTTACTCACTCTTGTTGATTTCTTCTTTATAACATCAAAAGGATCCATCCTTTTCATCCTTGTTCAGTCTTTTGTTATTTCAAGATTGGACTGCAACCCCTGGCTGGTCTGCCTCTGTCCAATATTCGTCCTTTGTCTCTGATCCAGAATGTTTCCTAAGTTCTCCCACACTACCCACTTGTCCGCTCCCTGCACTGGCTTCCTGTAGCTGCCCAAATCAAATAAAAAATCTAGGCGACGATTAATGACCTGTCTGTTTTTTAGGTATTTGTGTCCCTGCCCTCAAAAAAAAACTTAGCAACATTGTTTGTTTGATTGATGGTACGTATATTTAGTAACCTTGTAACCCACTGTAAGTACACATCCAATGACGGAAACTTCCAAGCATTGTCAAATGCCTAAATGTAAATGTACCACCAATGTTAGAAGAAAGTTTTGTGTAACATACAGTAATTATGTGTAGATCGCCTACATACGTATAAACGTGTTAGCTATAGCTAATTTTGATCAAGTAGCTTCGTTTGGGCTTTACATAGTCAGTCTGCAGATTTCCTTTTAGCTAAATAACCTCTGTGTTGTCACAACAAGTCAAATGTGATAGCACAAACAACACACACACACGCGCACGCACACACGCACACACACACACACACACACATCCTTCAAGGTTAACAAAGGCTGCATATTTCACACTTAACCTACAGTAGCTCTGACCATCATGTTAGCCACGGCTGATGCTAATCCCTCGACCCTGAAGCATGACCCTCACCTCTAAGTCTGTTGCTGTGCCTCAAAGATGCAACTTTACAGACAAATCAAAATATATATTTATATGTACATTAAAAACAATTAATTTGGCATGAAAAAAATAATCTGCAGTTTTTATTCCAGACACCATGCCGGCTTTGTATTGGATCTGCTCATGTCTTTCTCAAACAGTGTTACATGACATCATTCGCTAAGCATAATACACTAATATTAGCATAATACACTCTCAGAGATAATGTAATGTGTTATGAGTGCATAAGCAGACGTTCTAAACATGTTCCTTGTTTATCATGTTGTTTTTTGCTATTGAACCTGATGTCCTTTTCACACGTCTGAGACTTTTCCTCAGGAAAACGGTAAAATTTTCAGAACTCAATCCCAACGCCGTCACTCACACACACACACACCACCACCACTGATCTGCTGCTGAATTTTTTAATGTCTTAAATGGAAAATTTTCATCCTAGCGTCTAAAGACTTCAGCGAGCTAATGGCGCGCAGTAAGTGGTGCGTGATTAGTGTTTATGTAGGTGCTTATTAAAGAGGCAGGTCTTTTCACTTCACCACTTATTCTCATGTGGTTCTGCGCTGGTCTCGTGTGTGCGCTTTCACCCTGACTGACTGGCAGTTTATGGGCAAATTGGTGGTTCTGGATGCCTTCTGTAATGATGTAATAGTAATCTGTGTGTAGGACGACGCACACAAGCGTGGCTGCTGCACGAGTGAGTCACGGTGCCTAATTGTTCATTGTTTGTAGCCATTCTTTCTCATAGCCAGGGTTTAACGGTCTGAATGGAATTCTCCCATCTTGTGTAGGTGCTTTAGGAAGCGATTAGGGGTAGCTCAGTGGTTAAGGCAATGGACTATGGATTAGAAGGTGCCAGGTTCAAACCCTACCACCACCCAGTTTCCATTCTTGTGCCCTTGAGCAAGGCCCGTAACCCTCAACTTCTCAGATGTACAGTGTAATGATATAAAAATGTAAGTTGTTCTGGATATGGGTGTCTGCCAAATGCTGTCAATGTAAATGGCTCAAGTTCAGAAAGTGAATCAAAGATGTCATGGTTGCAGTGTTTTTGTGAAGAGAGAGAGAAAGACATGGACAGAGAGATGGAAAAAGATAGACAAGTGAATGAGACAAAGGATGACAGACAAATGGAATGAAAGGGAGACAAGGGGTGAAATAGAACATAGAGAAAGACAGAAAGAAAGACGTACAGAGAGAGACAGTACAAATCACAACTGAGGACTATAGAAAGACAGAGAAATTGGGAGGGACTGAGAAACGATGGAAAATAAAAAGAGAAGATAGGTATATACTGAGTGATAGTGTGATAGAGAGAAACAAATAGGACAGACAGACAGAAGAGAGAGAGAGAGAGAGAGACTATAATAATGACATACAGGCAGATGGTGAGAGAGAACGAGAAAGACTAAGTCATGGAGAAATGGCTTCGATGAAGGACAAGGTGCATTGCACACTTCAAAGCTGTAATGACTAGGCAGCTGCATCCACACACACACTTTTCTGGACAAACAGTCATGATCTGAGAGGTTCAGGAAAAGCCCCAGCTGCTTCCCTCACATCTCCAAAAATAACTGGAGAGCAGGAGAACTTTCCACACATCCTGCACCGGAGACTAGGATAATTACGCTTTAATTAATTACAGCTGCTGATCAGAGGGAGAGCCTCACTGCATGCTGGGTTCACCCTCACACAGCGCCCAAATCGTTAGTCCTAAAAGGTTAAAGGTGCACTGAGGAGAGTCCAGTCTCCGGTGATTAAACACCCAATCTGACTCCTCGCTGATTCTATGTTGACTCCTTGTTGACTCCTTCCTGATATTGTTTTTACTCCTTGTTGACTCTTTCCTGATTCCCTGATGATTCCTTGTTGACTCCAGATTTTTTTCTGTAGACTCCTTACTAAATTGGTTTTAATTCTTGCTGACCCCTTTTTAACTCATCGCTGCCTTCTTGACGATTCCCTGTTGACTCCTTACCGACTCTTCCTTTTTCAATTCCTTGTTGACTCCTTGCTGATTTCCTGTAGATTTCTTACTGATTCCTTGTTGACCTATTTTTTTACTCAACACTGCCTCCATGCTAGTACTGTATATTTATAAGTACAGTAAGTCCCCTACATAAGAACGAGTTCCGTTCTGAGAGCACTTTATAAGTCCAGTTTGTTTGCAAGTCCAACAAACAATGTCCTAGTACTAGATACTAACAAAATTGGCTGTAATGAGTATATAACAGCACAGTGTTCTTTAGAATCGTGCTGATGGTTGAACGATTCATGTTAAAAGAATAAGCAACATCTTCTATCTTTTCACCTCGCTCCATTCTCTCAATTATTTTCACTTTTGTCTTCATCGTTATTGCTTGCCACTTCTTAGCAGTACTTGCTTCATCGCCTCTGCTTTTGCGTTTGCTCCTGAACATCCTGGGCTTGTACCACACTTGCAAAGGATTCATGCTGCACACGTGACAATGTACGCCAAACTTGTGATCTAAACTCCGGCGATTGAACGCACATGAATGCATGTTTGTATCTTTGAAAGTTTATAACTTAAATGTTTGTATGTGGGGGTCTTACTGTACACACACACACTTTTAAAACAAAGTGTTTAAGATTCTTTTCTTTGCACTGATTCAGATCTGATTGATTTGCCTCATCAATTTCCTATTACGGTGAAAAGTTTTGGAGAAACGTTTCTCATGTGGTTGCATTTCCATATTTTACTTTTTCATACAAATCATTCTACATATTTTTCCATTATATATATTTTTTTCTCACATTTTTATGCATGATTCATTTCGAATTTTAGGTGATTTATATAGAAGATAAATTTTTACATGATGTGTGCACAATTCATTTATTTTGATGCCTGATTCAGACAAGGTTTTTTTCACATGATTTGTACACAATTCATTTATTTTCATGTTTGATTTCTATATAAGAATTAATTATTTGCGCATGCTGTTTACACGGTTCATTAAATTCCACAGTTCATTTATTTCCGATTACTGTACTTTCATGTTTACACCAACCTGTAGTAATGCTGAACTGATTTATTGATGCATTTAATTCCAGAAATAAAATGTTTCCTTTTCTACCTGGCATGTGTTAAACTCCCACGTCAGATTTTACGTAACAGTGAGACGGAGGAACTCGAGCGAGCGCTCCATCTCAGTGGAAACGTTGAATATATAGGCACATGAATATACACTACAGCTGAGTTTGCCTGTTTGTATAATTCACTCTTTTCCTCTGTCAGGTTCGTATGGTTTATTTTCAGACCTTGGCTCTGCTCTCGTCCTCTCCCTGAGAGCGAGAGAGCAAAAGAGAGAGAGGCAGAGAGAGAGAGAGAGAGAGAGAGATTTTCCCACAGGCACAGGCCGTGATTGCGCAGCCGGATGATGGATGGCACCGGAGCGACGTGGAGAAGTGATGCATTGCTGGAGTGTGTAGGTGTAGGCAGTGTCTCGAGGAAGTTTATCGCACCCAGGTGCTGTATACAGAAGTGCGGTAAAGACAATGAAAGCATATTTCACATCCTGAAGTGAGTATACCTGGGGATTCCTGAATATTGCACAGAAAAGGAAAGGTTGGAGAAGGAAGGAGGGGCGAAAGGATACTGAGTGTTACATAGGGTTCTACGATCACAGGGAGAGCAGCGTCCTTCACTCGAAGCGGAGCCGAGGCGGTACACTGAGACTAGCCTTGACGTATGGAATGAAACCCCTCGCGTCATGCTTTTGCAGGGAAACAGGAAAAGTAACCGCTCTGAAACAGATTATTTTTAGTATCCTGTAACAGCAAAATCTGCTTTTTTTCCTCTTACACTGCAGAAATATGCCAATCTGCCAATCACTACTCACTCACTCATTATCTATACCACTTTTGCCTGTATACAGTTTCTAGGGGTGAGTATAATAATACTATCCTAGGAGACTTAGGGCAGGAGCCAATCTAACACAGGGCACTCACTCACACTACAATATGGGAACATTAGCCAAATCTGCATGTCTTGGGACTGTGGGAGGAAACCAGAGTACCCAGATGAGAACCCACCAAGCACTGGGAGAACATGCACACTCCATCCACACAGACCCCGAGGTGGGGAATCAAACCCGGACCCTGGAGGTGCTAGGCGGTAATGCTAACCGCTATGCCACTGCGCTGCCTCCAAATACTACTACAGTATGTCCTTATATATTAAACTTTTATGAAAGGAGTCTCCACTTCAAGTGCTTTGTAACAAAAGAAAGAATAAAGAGAGGCTGGTGAGGGAACGACTGCTCCTATATTCCTAAATGTAATGATTTCATTGTTCTATCATTTATCTATTAAAATGATAAATAAAAGAAATAAATCCAAAATGTCCTGCTCTCACTGACTCTTGCTTCTCCTCTATAGCACTTATCCTATACAGGGTCACAGAAGGCCTTGGGCATAAAGTGGTGCATAACCATGCACACTCTCCCATTTTAACTACAGGCAATTTGGGAACACCAATTAATAAAACACTTAATTTGCATCTCTGGACTGTGGGAGGAAACTCACCAAGCACAAGGAGAACATGCAAACTCCATGCACACAAACCCTGTAGTGGGAATCGAACCCTCAACCTTGGGGGTGTGAGGCGACAGTGCTAACCACTGCATCACCACCTCACTGTGCCACCGTCCATGTCGTGCTGTTATTGAAAAAAGAACGCCCTTGCCTTGTTAAACATTACTAAATTGTTTTTATTTCTAAAAGGCGCTTTTATAATTTATTTAATTCTCAGAATAGATGTCACATTTTTCCTGGTGCATAAACCATAAAATATGAGAATCCAAATTGCTTTGTGTATGTGTGTGTGTGTGTGTGTGTGTGTGTGTGTGTGTGTGTGTGTGTGTGTGCGCGCGTGTGTATGTTTTAATCTGAACATATTTATGTCCATTAAACTTTTATTCATTGATTTACTTTTATCCAGTATCCCAGACAGATGTCTGTGAAATGAAGCACAAAACATTGTCTCTGGAAGTCAAGCAGCAGAAACGGTGAAGAAGAAAACAGTCTCCGACACGAGCGCGAGACTTAATGACGCATCGTAATTGAAGTCCTTATTACGAACACGCTGTTTGCTCTCGGTTCGAGAGCTGCGATTAACACACAGGTATTTCTTCTTCTTCTCCTCCTCTCCATCCCGCAGTGACTCAGGTGGCGTCTCAGCGTCTGCGCTTCCCCGCTCGAGCGCTTGCTTTGTAAAAATTAGATGCTTTGTAAACAGATCTTTGTAGGAAATTGGGCTTCGTTTCTGTCGTGCTGTTTATTCAACTGTGCGAGGGAAAGATGGAAGATGGATGGTTTAGAAGACGAGTGTTTTCTTTTCCAAGATGAAAACGTTCCTGATAATGCAGATTACTAAATAGTAATAACTACTAATAGCAGAAGGTCTTTTGGATTTTTACACACTATTCTGTATTTAATAAGCTTTTCCAAAAGAAATTATGTTGTTTCAGAGCCCAAAATGGTTGTGGGGGAAAAAAAACACAAAAAGCACAAAGAGTTCCTGAGAACATTTCTGCTGAAGCACTTAACCTCTATTACACGAAATTGTTTAAAAAAAAAAAAAACATTCATTGAAACAGAGGCTAATGGAGGGCAAAGAGGCCAATTAGGACAATTGTTGTATAGTGTGTGCAGGTGTTCTGTTTAGTTTTTTTGTTTTGTTATTTTTTTGTAAAGAATTTAAAAGCCTATAATTTAGACTGACCTTTAAATTCTGTAATTATTTCAGTTCAAACAATGCAAACAGTCCTTGAAAAAGTCCTTCCCAGTTTCCTGTGATTTGGATTTCAGTTCAGATCAGTTCCTCAAATCCATACTGATGATGCAATGTGACGTGACACGAAACTATTACAAATAAAAACAAAATTCTAAAGAACATTTTTTAAAAATTGCGTTTTAACCTCTATAATTCGACTGACACTGACTCTTTACCTGGTAGTATTTCTGATTGTCGTCTCGTTACGGGGCACACATATTGTATGAAACATTGTCTCAGAAATCTTCAGTTTTTAAAAAAAATTTTTACAAATAAAATCTGAAAAGTGTGGCGTGCGTTTATATTCAGCCCCCTTTATACCCCTAATACCCCTAACTAAAATCCAGTGGAACCTATTGCCTTCAGAAGTCACCTAGGGATAAAGTTGTCGAGAAGTTTAAATGACACAGATATTTATTAATTTTTTTACATTTTGAAAACAATTTATCATTTTTATTCCACTTCACAATTCTGGTTGGTCTATCGCACCAAATCCTACTTAAATACATTTACTTTACTCCTGTGATTGTAATGTGACAAAAGGTGGAAAAGTTCAAGGGGTATGAATACTTTTGCAAGACACTGTATATTAATGTACTTGCCTAAATCCATGCAAACATCTTGGAGGTAGCTAGCCAGCTAGCAACACTTAGCGGCAGCCTTTCATACATGATGTGTGGATATTAACGAGGTGGATTTTCAGTTACTTAATGTAGCACGGACTCAATACGATTGATACATCGGCCCATCATTCACTTATAACAGTACCAAAGATGCAGCGTAATGTGATGCAAAAGGAATAAAAACACAACAAAATACTAAAGAACATCAGTGTGTTTTAAAGTTTACACCGACCTCTGTAATTCGACTGACGCTGACTCTTTACCTGATAGTATTTTTGATTGCCGTCTCATCACAGGACACACACTTTGTATGAAACATTGTGTCCGAAGTCTTTTTTTTGGTAAAAAAAAAATAAAAAAATGTATGTCTTTAAAAGAAAAGGAAAAAGAATAGATAACTTATTTAAAAGCATGATAGTATTCAAGGATGCTGGGGCGTCATTACTTTTGCTCATGAAAGCTAAAGAAATGATGTTCATGTCCTATTTGGTGAGGGTGATGTAGGAGGCAATCTGTGAGCGCATCACACCTGTGCGCTTCAGTTCGAATTGCTGATGAGACATTAGGTTTCCACGGTTACGCTCCATACTGGTTGCCTTCATACAAAAACTGTGAGCCACATCAAATCTAATCACCTCTTCATGAGTGTGTACTGTATATAACCACACCGTTGAAACCACCTGCCCGATTCAGTGTAGATCCCCCTCAGGTTCTGATGTTTACAAGCATGGACTCCACGAGACCTCTGAAGGTGTGATCCTTAAAGGAAGTTCTGAGGTGGAGCCTCCATGGATCAGACTTGTTTCTCCAGCGTGTCCCACAGACGCTCGGTCAGACTGAGACCTGGAGATTTTGGAGGAGGAGTCAAGACCTCAAACCCTTTGTCATATTCCTCAATAGCAATGTGTGCAGTGTGTCAGGATGCGAGCTGAGTTACACCCCTTCCTGCTCGGTCAGTAAAAGTGTTTAGCTTAAACTTTTCCCGGTTTCCCATACATCTGATAGGTGGCGCTGTAACCAGATAATCCGTGTTATTCACATCACCCGGCAGTGGGTTCAATGTTATGGCGGATAGGTGTATAAAGGATGTTTTTTTTTTTTTAATTGCAGCAGCTCTAACTATAGTGCAGTATTCATATTTACGAGATATATACTGTATTTATAACTTTTTTTCTCTTAGAATTTAATTGAGGCGATTTAAAAAAAAATAAACAATAATATTTAAATTGTTTTTTGCAGAGAGCATCTCTGCCACTATTTATGTGCTGAAGAGTAAACATACTCTAAGACACATGCTTCCTGTCTCTCACACACACACACACACACACACACACGGGTGTTCTCTAGTGACTGTCTCTGAGTGTGGACGATAATTTAATATGGCACATTCGGGTCAACACAGACACACATACTGTAGACACACACACACACACACACACACACAGTGCATTTCCTCATCTTTAAAGGGAACATCTTTTTGTCCAACTTTTACAAAGAAAAAAAAGTAGCCATGAATACCAGGTGAATATGATATAATTTTAATCATAAAAGCTGAACATTTATTTCGCGTAACAGTTACAAACCTTTGTTGCCTTTAGTTATAACAAAAATGCATGAGTTGAGTTTTTGAAGTCTTGGTGCTTGCTGTTGATTGGCTATGATGATTTACCAAGAAGTTTACACAATACCTATCGTTACCCCCAAATGCTCCGCCCACAAACAGTCACGTTCTACAGAATCATGACGGCTGCAACAGATTGTAATCATCTCAAAGCGGAGCTCAGACTCTGAATACACGTGACCTTTTCTGTGTAAATAGCTACAGACAAATAGCTGTGACCGTCACTCCGAACACACGCCTCGCAGTCACAGCGCTGAACAAATATCCTGAACATGAAGGTGTGTGTTAGCGAACAGGCTACGTGGAAAGGTGCGTTCGTGGTTGTCTGTTGTCACTCAGATTTTTTCTTTACAATTTAATACGACACAGCACAGGTCATTTACATATGCGGTGAAATATAAAAAATATATATAAGTGCTCATATGGAAGGCTTGCTGGTGTGTTAACATAGACATGTCACGTAGCACAAAAGTTATCATTGCTTTAATGGATTGTAAAAACTCTAAAAATGAGCAATTATTTTATTACATTTTTTTTTTGGTCACAGAAACAACCGAAAAACAATCATAAAAACATGTGACCGTGTGTATCTGTGCTATTTCTTTGCCCATGTGACCCATTTTTTATACTCAGTCATGTTTATATAGTTGGTTAAAATGAAATAAAATCCGTCACATTGCCTATGTGGTGCTGATAAAATCCCAAAAAACAAATAATTGTGAGCTCTAAAATGCTCAGAGCTTTAAGCGACACATGTCTAGAGAATGATAAAAAAAAACCTGCGATGCAGAATTCAGTGCGATCCAGCTAGCTAGCTAAATATACAACCTGTTAGCTTCAGCTAATTAGCTACTTTGTTGAGTGTCGAATTTCCCTCTGAGATTAAGAACGTTATATTTACTTTTCCACAAATAATGTTTAAAATATTTAAAGTTCTTGCGTTGGTGCATCATTCTAACCCCGAGTCTGAGCTCAGACTGTGTGTGTGTGTGCGTGTGTGTGTGTGTGTGTGTGTGGGCAGCAGGCTGCGGTCAAAGCATTGATTTCCGACACAGCAAGCAAATAAATCTTTTATGCTCGACCGTACTGACGCGCAGCTCCTCAGCTCTCTCCAACGTGCACCGTGTACGCAGTCGGACGTTTATTTTAGGTGGGGTTTTTTTGTTGTTGTTGATTTTTTCTTTTTAGAAGTAGACTCTGATTGATGAGTGTATTAAGATGTGTTGTGTTGTACTATGGCAAAGCAACACACTTTCACCTGTTACACAAATCTAATGCAGGAGCTGTGCATTTCCACTGATGAGATTCAGGAGACATTTTTTAAACCGAATGTTCAGAAGCGTGACACACTGAAGGTTTCAAGGTCTGAAATTTCAACCTGCAACTGATATAATCTCTAAATTAGATGCTGAGATGATGGCTTTTCTCATTTTCTCATCGCCATCAAACTGTATGTGTCCACATCAAAGTTAAAAGTTTGTTGTAGGTGTATTTTTCACCCCTGAAATTGGATTTGCACTTTTAGGGTTTTATTTAAATCAGCCTCGGATAGCATCCACCACCTTACAGATCCGTTCATCCAATATCTATAACACTTTAACTTGGAGCCGCTTGGAGTCTAAGTGAACCTGAGGAACAAGACAGGGTACCAACGTATCACAGAGCACAACTACATATACACACTCACACACACTCACACACACTCACACAATCTATCACTCAGTACAGGTGATTTGGGAACTGGAACACCTGGGGGAAACCCATTAAGCACAGCGAGAATCTGCAAACTCCACACACAGAGCAGAGACCAGAGATACTAGGCTACTGTGCTACTGTGATACGAGTGCTTTTATGCTATTTAAGGTGAAAAAGATATTTTCTAAATAAAGCACATGCACAAATTAATTCCTGATTTTTTTTGTACCTTTTATTTACAACAAGAGTTCAATGAAACTTCATGTAGAAGCAAAAAAAACGCATAAAAGCTTTATTTGGAATGTTTACCAAAAGTGCCTTGGGTCCCTCATGGATCTGTTTCATTTCAGATGTTCAGTCAAATGCAAAGTAACATTAAGCTAAGCTAGCTAGCTTGTGGTAACTGAGGTATGTACATATGTTCAAAACAACAGCCAGACGCTGTGTACTCAACTCCTGACAAGATGGCGATGATCAGAGCTTCAAAACCGCTCTTCAGAAAACCTATGGGTGACGTCACAGAGAGTTTGTTCAGCCCCTTTTTATTACGGTCTATGATTGGAAC
>JAOVVA010000024.1:17792624-17810946 GCA_028565275.1 Leiocassis micropogon
CTTTTGATTGTGTAAAGCTGCTTTGCGACAATGACAATTGTTAAAAGCGCTATACAAATAAAATTGAATTGAATTGTATAAACACTGTCTTGTTCTTATCCCAACACTCATGATGTATTCTCATACTTGACTTGAATAATCAAATCCACAGTTTAATAGTCTCAGGTTCAGTTTAATATAAAAAAATAATAATAATTTTGAAATTGTTCCCTGGTCACGTCAGTATGTGGGCAGGTTGGCTAAGGTGTGTGCACAGTTCATGCCTTATTGTTTCTTTTTTATTAATATTGTGCTTTAGTACCAACACTTATTGGATGCCTGTCATGGCATGTTATCGCATCTCTTCGGCTGACTGGAACGACCTTTCTCTCCTAACATCACTAAACTTAACACAGGGCATACAGTACAGTAACATGACTATTTCAGCCAATCACATGACGCTTCTCCACCTATACTGTACTGTATATACTGTAATGATTTACAATCAGTTCCATCACACCAAATAGAGCAGCTTCCATTTTAAGGTCAAGGTTTCTTCTAGGATCATTTTTCATGCCGCTGTAATGTCCACATTTCTCTAAAGCGCTGCACTAAAATTTTATTATCTCAGGGTCTTTTTCTGTGAATAGGGTTCATTTCATAACCGCGAAATAAAATCTTATATCAGCGTCAGTCAATTAAAATGATATCACAAAGGCGCTAGACATAAATCTGAACACCGCTGCGTTCGCTTTCTAAATTTATCATCAGGCCAATTACAGCTGCCGAAGCTGAGAGGTCTCGGGTTAAACCTGCGACTCAGTTTCCTGCTCTTTTTATATCTAATCTGTCAGCACAACCTCTGTAGTTGGTGTTCACACCTCCACCGACCTCTACAATCCCTCCCACCTAAACATACATCTTCTCTGCCTGTCTGAACGAGACGTGTCCACCTGGGCTTTGATCACATCCGTGGCTTGTTCGTCCTGACCGTATTAAAGGTTACGGCACCGCAGGAGCGCTCGCCCACGCTGATCTGTTGTTCATTTGGAGAATTTCAACAACCGAGACCTGTTTGTTCTTCTTGTTTTTTTTTCATACATTTCCCAGGCAGCGTTCTGTTCATCGGCAGCAGCCCGAGCAAATCAAAGGTGACCTTTCGGCCTGTCTGATGGGAGGAGCCCTTTATTCCTGCACATCCGGGAGCCAGGTGCTGGATGCAGCTCATCTCATGGCTCTCCAGCATCACTTACACTGAAAAGTCTTCACCAGAATATCACATCACTCCTGTAATCTGCTCAGCACTGAATCCTAATTTGCTCCATCGATCAATATAATTGCTTGCAGATTCAGACAGCCATGTCCAGCCTCTGACGGGCTCTGAGAACTTTGGTGCAACAACTTAACACCATGAAAGGTTAAATACGTCAACAGGAAAAGAAGTTTGTAAAACACACCAAGTGTGTATGTGATGATAAGAGATATACGGTTATACTGTAAACAATGCACCATAATACACAATGCGACTATTGCAAGGAAAAGCATCGCTTCATGTTCTATTCAGAATAGACATTTTAAAGACCTAGGCAGCCTACCTCGGGAGGATAGCAAACTGCATATCTTTACCAAAATAGCATTTCTCGTTTCTATTCTACTTTGATTGTTTGTTTTTGTTTGTTTTGTTTGTTACTTTTTTATTTGGTGTTGTTTAGTATTTTTAATTTCTGTTTCTTTGTTTCTTTGTTACTTACTTTAAAAAAATCACTCTTTAATATTTAAATTTCTGTCTCTCATTTGTTTTTATTTGTTTGTTTGTTTGCAGCCTCTTTAGTATTTTTCTTTCTTTTACTTTTATTTGTTTGTAGTTGTTCAATTTCACAATATTAGTTTTTTTATTCATTTACTCTTTTATATATTACTTGACATTTGTTTATTCTTACATTTTGATCACAAAAACATTACGCATAAAATGTAACCACAATTTAATTCTAAAATAAAAAAATTGAAAATGTTCATTGTACTGTATTATTTTTATAATTATTGTCAAAAAAAATCCTAATTTAAAAAATTGGGAGAAAAACAACAGTGTGTGAAAGTTTTTTTTTACTTAAACTCTGTTTATAAACACAAGTTTAATTTTTTAGCCCTAAATTAAAATTCCATCAGTTGTTATAAATATAGAATAACATTTATTTTGAAATGCTGTATTATATTAAATTAAACAAAAGGTTGTTTGTACAGTGCTGTTAACAATTAACAATGTAGAGTTCCAGGAATTAAGTTGTAGATGTCAATCAGTAACTATGTTGTGTATTTAAAGTCTCTTTATTATGCGATTGCATGAGATTTTTAAGCATCGTTTTTCCATTAAATGCCATTTTGTAACAAAATACGATAAGCAATTTAAATCAGGAAATAACAGAATTATCCCACATAATTAGGCTTTGAGTGAATCAGAAACACTTTACAGAGCGAATATAACATCGATATCGACATTGAAATGTTTAAGCTGTAATTATTATGAACTTGTTATATTTATTATTGCAGCTTATTGAGGCTTTATGAAAATCGATAAGCGCTTAAAATGTAAATGTGGGTAATGCTTTACTGCTGTAGCTGCTTTAAACATCATTAAAGACGTGAGGTTAGAGACGGGATCAAGCCGGTTCAGTGCTGTAAGCAGCACAGTAAAGTTGTGGGTTCAAATCCCATGAGATTATAAGTTCATAACCAGATTGAAAATCTGAATTGTTGGAAAATATCTCAGTTTAGGTGTGTGCAGTTATGGGAAAATAATCAACATATATTTTTTTTATCTTTTTGATGTTGGATGTATTTTATTTTATTTAGTATTTTTAATTAATACATGCTTCATCATCGACTGCATATGTGACCTCACAGATGCTCACGATTGGTCTGGTCTCATCACTACGCAAATCCGTCCCACCCAGACAGCACGGTGAATTTGTCTCTTTAACATCAAAACTTTTTATTATTCTCTTTTTATGTTTTCTTATAATCCAAACATCTACTGCACTTAAATGCTAAACTGTGAGTTGATTTTACGACAAGATATTTCGAAAAAGTAAATAATTCCTGAAATATTGATCAACACGTAGGACTGTGTGTTCTCTTATTTCCCCACCACGCTCGCCCTAGAGTCTCCTGTTAGCCGTTTCCGTGAGAATTTACACACAGTTTGTTTTTTTAATGTTGCACTCTGCGACACGCCGTATGTGCGCTCTGTGCCGGTTTGTACCCAGCTCCAGGTGCTGATGAGCTGTGTTTTGGGAGCTCCTCAGAGTTTCTGGAGCCTCTCAGGGATTTCGACTGAAGACCTCTGATATATTGTTTAATAAAATTCATTTTTAATCATCCACTAAACGGGCTCGCAGCACCACAGGAGATAAAATGTTTGCCTGGGGGACGTGATAGATGGCGTTAACACCGAGATTGGATACCCAGGGCCTGGCTGATGACTGCGGCTCTCCTTCCTCAAAGTCTAATCCCTCCCCTCTCCGTCTTCACCTTTTTTCATAACGGAGCGCAGATTCTCTGATTAACTTTTAAAGCGTATCTCGGTCACATTTTAATTACTCCGGGCATGCACTCAGACAGAAGTTCAATTAAAGCTCATGTATTAGTAATTAAATTCCAGAGGTCGGCTTTTCAGTCGGAGAAATGAGACCGTCACAGCGCCCGCTTATCTGTCTCATTCCGAATGGTTAATTACGTGGCCCGCTAGCCTTAACGACGATGGAGGACTCTATAAACCCAGTCTGATTTTTCCAGGAGAACATTTCACTGAGTGACGCGCACAGAGAGCGTCAGCGAATCTGGAGCAGGGAGTGACTTAACCGCGGGTAGATTTGCTGATCCTGGAGAATTGGAATAAGAGGAATTTCTATGCGGTACATTCTGGACAAGATCATATATCCAAATTAGAATTCTGGGAAACAGAAAGTGCGCTTGTGCTTTTTAAATCCAACACACCATGCTGAAAATTAGCTCGTAAATTACAACTCCATGAACCGATTAGCTACAGTAGCTCTGTGTATGTATTGCTGCGGCACAAGAAGTGCGCAACGTTGTTAGGATGTGTGATACAGTACATACAGTACATTTAACACCACGGTGCTGTTCGAGTTCTGGATTCTGATTGGTTTGGGAATTTAGTATCTTATCGTTTCTATAGTTTCAGCTCATTCACAGTGATAGAAACAAGTTAAAAACTATTTTTAAAAAATACATAAAAGTTTACTGTAGTAACATGTTTGTTTATTTTTCTTGCATTTATAGGGGTCTGCTGTGTCAGTGGGGAACATTTCCAACATCTTCAGAGCAAATGACTTTCCCTGCTGTTTCTAGGTAACGTCAGATTTTGTCCTCCATGTTTGTTTGTCTTGTTTGGATCCCATCTTGTATTATGCAAAGCACTTACCGTCACTTCGCTGTTTTCTAGAAAATCTGTAAGTACTAAAAAATATATTTAATAAAATAAAAATAAATAAATAAAAATGTACACCGGGGCTTGAAAGAAAACAGCAAATAAATATGAAATCAGCTTTAGCCATGAATCTGTAACCCTGTGGGAATTCCAGCATCAGCTGCTTGTTGTTGGTTTTTTTACACACATTTAAGCTTCCAATTTGTATTCGTTTTGCACTTATAGAAGTCTAAGATGTTTGTTTTCCTTAATGGATCAACTTTTATATTCAGCTTGTAGCTGCCGAAGCTGCGCCACGCATGCTAACGAGCTAACGCGTAGCCTGAGAAATAACAGATGTTAGCCCTTTAGCACTGAAACCCATCAGCAGTCAGCGCCACGTTTATTAGCCAGACTGCAGCGCTGAGGCAGGGGAACGTCCCGCAGAACAGGAGCTGCTTAAATCATGGACAGAACCTTACGCCGGATTCTTCCACCTAGCAAGAAAAAAAAGGTTTTAATAATTTAGAAGGAATATACTTTAATAATTCAGTGATGAAATGCTTTAATTTTACAGCAGAGTTATTTTCTTATTATCCATCAGCGTGGGGCTCGTGGTTTATCAGACGCCACCGAGAACCCGATTATTAAAGATGAACTTGAAGGTCAGGCAGGAGTGAATCACATTTATGTGCCCATGAGCTGTAGCTTTAAAACGCACAAGCAGATTGAACTTGTAAATACATGGCAAATAGCAAAGCGCGCGGGTTCCAAAAGCTCCGTCTGAACATGAAATATGATTTAAAATTTAGGAAAAATAATGTACCGTCATGGCCGGTTCGTATTTTAGTGACCGGTATGGCAAAAAGGGGCGGGGCTTAAATAAAAAAGGTGGAATTAGGTAAAACTTTGTTTGATTATTAAAGGGAAAATATAGTAAATATTATAGTGACATTTTAGCGAAAATGTGAAAATCAGATTTTATTTATTTATGTATTTATTATAACACTTATTTTTGTTAATGTACGATTTCCCATCTTTGTCTAATTCCAGCTCAGCCGCTCCGGCCCTGATTTATTTAACATTTATTTTCATATGATGAAGTCATAACATGTGGGCGGAGCTTGAAAAAGTGCAGCCTATCCATTTGGTCAACAGTACTTGCAAAATTCAATGGCGAAAAATACATGACAGGCTTCAGTTACTGCTGTGTTTTTAAGTCTCATGATGAAGATTGCGTCCCATGGTCTCTGCGAAATTAAAATATTGGCACCCTCAAAGTTGGTTGAAGTGTTTAACATCATCACAGTGCTGTTGTCATACAGTAGCTCGTAGTAACCAGCTAGCTGCTTCATGTGTGTTAGCTTATTACTGATATTACAGTAGGTACAGTAGCCAGTCATGTGTCCTGTTACATCAAGAAGTGGAGGCATGAAAGTGTACAAACTGATTTTGGATAAATTATCATTAATTTCTTCACCACATGATGATATGGAGGGAAAAAACAGCAATGTAATCGAAAGTTACATGGTACAGTTAACTTAATTGTATTTTGTATTCTTTTCAAATCACAAGGGGGCGCCATGGTATACACAACCCTTTTCTTCAGTTGATCATAAAGTGTGCTGTAGAGGTGTTGTAAAAATCATGGCACCCCCTGTTGGTCCGGGGGACTCTAACGGCCTAACTTGTGTGTGTGTGTGTGTGTGTGTGTGTGTAAGTCTGCGCCAGATCCTCCTCGGTATCTCTATTCTACATGTTTCATTACCGAAGGTGTGTATGGAGCCCAGCGGTGGTGGTTATAACGGATCGCTCCGCGCGAGTCTCAGCGTGAGACCTCCCAAAGGAAAAAGACGCTTTCCGAGAACGCTGCATCTTCACTTCCTCACTCCTGTGAGACACTTTTGCTACTTTGACTTCAAAAATAGATCAAAGGAAGGCAAGCTCGCGGGAACTCTGTAGTAACAGGGATGTTTTTTTCTTTTTTAAATGTCTCTTTGATGAGCCGGTGCAAGATTTAGAGCTGGTTCTGTGTGATATGACGTGCTAAAGAGCTTCGCTTCTAACTAATCATTATAATACAGCAGTACCTGATCATACGAGATGCATTACACGAGTGTTGATAATAGACAGTAACAGCACTGGGACGTTCTACTAAATGCATCACTCCACATCACAGGTGTTGTAACCATCGTAAATGACACTAACTGTCAGTCGCAGGTTCAGGTGTTTTGATTGAAATCTAGATCAATTACACGACAGCCTATTATAATAACAATTACTGTAACCTGTCACACGCAACAACAATACAAATAAGGGATGTGTTTTATTCCTCTTATCTCAGCTTTGAGGTAAAATATTCCAGTCACGTGTCCGGGTGTGTGCACAGCGAGGTCACGCTCCTGTTGCGCACGTCTCCGTTTCATTTAACTCCAAGTAACGCAAAAAGACATTTTTCGTCATGTATAGTCTGTTAAATCATTCCTTTATTTCCTGCACGCTGGAGAGCGTCCTGTGAACACAGCGGAGCTGCAGGAATGTCGGAGTAAATCGAACGTGAACGCAGCAGGAAGCCGTTATGTTGTTTCGCAGCTCCATTATCATCCCGATAGCAGACAGGTTCAGGGCAGATGAGATAAAAAAAATTCAAAAAACGAGAGATATCACATGAAAGGATCACATCTTTCAGCTTTCTCGGTTAAAAAAAAAAAAAAAAGTAAAAATATATCTTTTAACAAGAACAAAAGCACTCTGGCACATCTTGCGTCTGGTGTTCGGCATGGAGGATTCATAAGCACTTCCGAGCCACACGCAGAGACGCGGGATGAAAATAATGTCAGGACGGAGAAATCGATTTGTCACGAGCATCACCAGAGCGACTTGGGTGATTACAACCAGTCAATCAGCTCAGATTAGTCAGAGTGCGCTTTACAGAGGAAATGAAAGCGCTCGTGCCCGGTCGTGAGAGCGCTAACGACAAGGACGTCCACGTAATGGTTTGCTGTTTTTGTCTTCTTTTCTTCCTGGGGTGAACTTTAGGTGAGTCAGTGTGTGCTAGTGTACGCATTTAACCTCAAAATGTTATGCATTTGATTTTTTTTTTTACTTTTGTTTACAGCCACATAGACGTTAGTATACACACTCAGGTTAGTATACACGCTAGTGAGCTTGTTAGCTTCAGACAGTCTATACAACCGTATAAGAATAAGGATGTTCCAGAGCTGGTAGTTTATATATAGGGAAGTTAATAAGCTCCTGGTACGGATTTTAACAATATTCAACTACTCAAAAATTGCTAATGGTAAACCAGTCCGTCTCTGATGGTCATACAGATCAGTTTTGTTTCAAGAGTTTCAAAGTAAAAATTGTGCTGTTATTTGTACATACGTACTTACAAAACGTTTAAAGCTATAAAGTTAGTCCCTCACCAATTCAATTAAATTCAACCGCTTTTAACAATTGTCCTTGTCGCAAAGCAGCTTTACAGAATCCAAAGAATCATGGAAGTTTGTATGAAATGTAAATGAATGTGTATGAATCAAAATAATAAGACCAGCGTTGTGTTTTTCTGTCTCGTGAATTTAAGACACGAAAAAACAAGCCTAATAAAAATAATCTTTTGTTATTGTTGTTGTTACAGAGAAACAAACAAGAAAAACATGTAAATTAGTCAGTATTTAGTCGGATTTTCAATACAAAGCACTGACACTGGAGACTCCTTCCATTATCTTTACATAAACACACCCTTCGTTTGTAATCAGTGATTACCATTAAAAAAAAAATCAACATCATCTTAGTCCCATAGCACCTTAAACTTTTAAATTTAAACAATCTTATAATAATAATAATAATAATAATAATAATAATAATAGACTATTTATTTTATTACCCAATACATTTGATACATCAGTGTTGTAACTTGCATGTTTGTGATCATTAATACCACATAAATATAACCATGTTTTAAACCTGAATCGGTTCTAAGCCCCAGTCAGACGGGTGTACGCGAACAGCTGCTGTGACATCGATCAGGAGCGTTTCTTCCATCAGCGCAGCTTTATTCTGAATATCGACTGATTGAATATCGATTAAACTCTGACCTCTTCCTGCCTGTCTCGATCACCTCCTTAATTAGAGAGATTAGTTCTGAATATGTAAGAGCCAGAGAATTGATTATGAACACAGCTCAGGGTGAACGTTGCTTTGCTACACTGCCCCCTGCTGTTCATCATGGAGCATTGCAACCGTTTCTATGCTCGTTTTTTTCATAAAATTATTATTATTATTATTATTATTATTATTATTATTATTATTAATCAATTAAAAGATTCATTAATATTAAAATTACAAAAAGTTCCTAAAATGAAAAAAAAATACTGAAACTTATTTGTACTTTTTTTTTGTTATAATACACAATAAATTTATTGTTATAAGATAGATAGATAGATAGATAGATAGATAGATAGATAGATAGATAGATAGATAGATAGATAGATGGATTTACTTCATACATAATTAAATTTAGGAATAAAGGAATAAATAAATAATTAAACAGATTGATAGAATTATTTCTATTTTCTATATAAACAAAAACTTATTAAATAAATAAATATAGAATAGAAATGAACAGTCAGAATAAAATAATTTATCAATTTCTTCATTTAATAACAATTTGTTTTTGTTTTTTTACATTTTCTCTTCTTTTTTAACATACATTTGACATTTTCCCATCTTAAACCCATGTGAGTGATGCAAGGGATGGGAGTGATGGAAGTGACGGGGTGGGGTGTACAAACTTGTAACAATATCTTCTCCCTTTCTTTGTGCACATCATGGTGGACAGGCTGAGAGATTGAGATTTAACAGATGACGAGATTTCAGTTTGCGATCCAGAAGTAAAGCGCTTGTCAGCTTCAAGGCTGAATGATTTGAATTATTTAGTGGCAGGGAAAAAAAATGAGAGAGAACAAGAGAGTGGATACTCAAGTTACAGACACAGGACAAGGAGATGGATGGATGGATGATGGAGCAGGAATAGAAAATGTGCATCTCAGCAATACCTCTGTGGACCTTTAAATAACTCAGTGTGTGGATGAAAACAGAGCAACTCGCTTAATCCCTAACTGCTTCACACTACCGAGTGTCCCTAAGAATCCAGTGCGGCGAGTGAAGGCTCTGTGATTTAATCCACCTTCTACCTTAAGACTTCCATATATGGAATCAAAGCCACAGCACATTGGCTTTTATTAAAGTCATGTCCACTCAGAGTTGCTCGTATTCCCATTTGCACACTCAGTGACACGCCCACATTACCATATATGGTCATGAAGACTCGCCTCTTGTAGTCACCAAATGCATACTCAAATAAAAGTAAGTTTATTGTTTTTACCTACCTGCTTCCATATATGGAGTTCAATACCCGTCGTTGTTGTTGTTGTTTTTTTCCTGAAGATTTTCATACATGCACTTCTATAAGACACAACCACATTCCTGTCTATAATTCTTAAGGCACAGAGCTGCTCATATACTGTATCTATACACACATTTAATGACACACCCACATTTCCATATATGGACTCAGGCACATCTTTTCTGCGTTCCATATATATAAATGTTATACATTTTTTCTTTCACTTGAACACTTACATATATAAAGTTATATAAGACACGCCCACATTTTTTTAATGTAGGCCCATGCTTGTATTTCTATGTATGCACTCAATGACACACCCACATTTCCAAATATGGACCTAAAGATATGCAGTTTATATAATATTAAGGGCTATAATCTATAATTTTTCTACAAATAAGGATTTTATACAAGACACTTTCACATTCCATTTTACAATTTCATCCACGTAAGGTACAGAGCCATTTATATTTCCATGCACACACTTATGGACACACCCACATTCCCATATATGGGCTCATACACATACCACTTGACTATATACACCAAAGGTTATAGATGAATTGATTCTAACTGAAGACTTCCATCTATGGCCTTATGTAAGCCACGCCCATGTCCATTGAGAACTGCTTGGATTTCCACTTCAGTTACCTGCTCGTTCTACCTCAGAGTTTTTTGTTTTTATTTAATGACTTCTGGGAGGCTTCACGACCTGAGCGACCCGGTTTACTAAAAAGTGCTTATTAAAAAGCCAGCGTCTGTGGGCGAAGTCTGAGTCGGATGAAGGTGTAACCTTTACAAGACTGATGAAGTGAGGAAAGTGTTGTGGAAACAAGGACACGCAGGGTCGATGATGCAGAGAGTTACTGTTACAGTCCCCGCTCCCCCGGCAGGAACCGGGATTATCCAATGGGGGCAGAGAACAGAAACACCGGCATGTGGAAGGGCTGACTTTAACAGCTGGCAGAATAAAGGGCGCGGTTACAGATGAAGCTTGTCTATTCAAGTGAGAAGTGTTCCAGTGATTCTGTGTCTGTGAAAAGTGACAAATACACTTATTTATTCCTTTTTGTTCATTCATCAATAAATCTGAAGTTAGACACTTACCTATAAATTTTTCTATAGCTGTAAAATAAAACTTCACTTATTCATCCATTCATTTATCATCTATACATACAATCATTTATCCATCCATTTACTTATACATCCATGCATCATTCATTTTTTTCATTCTGTCTACAATTTATGTAGCCATCTGTATATTTATACTGTACATCAATCTTTCCATCATGTATTCATTCATCACTAATTATATCAATTGTATATCTATCATACAGTTATCTATTCATCCATTATCTTTAACTCAACCATCCATCCATCTGTTTATTCATCCATACATTAATCCATGAATTTCATTATTCAGCCATCTATATGTATAACAGTACTTTATTTATTCATTCAACCATCCATACATTTACTTATACATCCATTTATTCATCCATCTATCTATCCATCCATCAATCATTCATTCATTCATTCATTCATTTATTTGTGCATCCATCTACTCATACACATTTAAGATACAATTGGTGTATGGCGTGCTACACCATTCACTAAACCATCCATTTATCCACTGATTCACCAAAAAAATTTTATCCATACATCCAAACATTTATTAATTTATCCATTCATTCATACCTTTATCTTCAGGAAGCACATGATGTTCAGTGTAGATGTTTGTCTGTAGTAATTCAGCACAAGTTTCTAAAGCACAACACTCAAACCTTTCAAGCACCTGTGTAAAACCCTACAAGCGATGAATTCTGCCTCAGAAAAGGTTCTAAGCAGAACATCTGAATGGATGTAACATTAACCAGAACTTAAGTATAAACAGATTTTTAAAACAGTCAGTCTTCACTTCTTATTATCTTATTATATATCATTATTACTGTTTGGGAATCGCTGTGCTGCGCAGGAGAGAGACAGAAATTATAGACTGGGGCGACATCTGTCTTAACATCTGGCAATATATGATAATGCAAAAATAAATTATAATTGTAAATATAAGTGTAAGCTAAAATTTGAAAAGTATTTAAACTTAATAGAAATATTACATTTTATAATAAAATAAATAAAACTGGTTAATTAATAATCATGTTATATTATATCATATATTTGCCCTAGAGGAGTAAATTATTAGGAGCCCATTATTACCCTCTACCAATATTATCCAGCAGAAGAAAACTACTAATCATCTTTTTTCCACTTTGAATAAAAGTGTATCATGATTTGGATATTTATATTCGCATTGTGAATAATGTGAAGGGAGATTCTGAAAGTCACATACTGTTCAAGTGAATCTTATAATCTCATTAAATTATATGTTCATTTACAGTATAGTGTTGGGTGTAACGCTTGGATTACTTTTTGATGTAATGAGTATCTTTTTTAATCTAACGCATTAGGTCGCCATTCAAGTACCCAGTTATTTAGTTATTTTTTTTTAAATGTAATCCATTATTCAGACAATTTATGTAATCTGTGAGCCAGACAGCAGTCATTCCCAATCCGTTGGTGTGTGTGTGTGTGTGTGTGTGTGTGAAAGTCGTCCTACAAGCCCCGCCCCCCTGTTATTCCTGCTGTTATACCCCTATCTCACCTATGCGGTTTGACTATACGAGGACCGACGCGCGGAAAGATGAAAACCTAATCACAGCGCCAAAACCCGCGGTGAATCATGATGAACCGTACTTACGGCCACCGCACGAAACCGCGTAGGTGAGATAGCGGTATTAGTAGTTAAGTGATGATGGTAGAATAATTATAAAGGTCTGGACTAAAACAACATGCATGAGGAATCACAAAGGAGTTTTCATTTTCTGCAATGGAAAAGTACTGGAACTAGTTACTTTAATCAGTAATGTAACTGATTACATTTTAAAGAGAGTAATTTTGTAATGTAATTAGTTACTTTAAAAATTAACATCCCCCAACACTGTTCATTTATAACACCTCTGATTCTGTACTTGTTAGTCAGGAGTTATGCAACATATGTCCTGTAGATGGCAGTATATGCACACATGTGTTAAATTATTACTCCAGAAGCAAACATTTCCACAGCACTGATAAGGCTGGTTATTATCTGTTCATCTAGGGGTTGTTGTTGTTGTTGTTTTTTGTTGTTTTTTTATCCAGAGCAACTGGCATCTTACATTCTTTTTTTATCTTTGTTTAATCAATGTTGGCCATGTGACTTGGCTCATCCTTTCCATACACATGCCAGGCTTTTATCTCTTATCTTGTTTTTATATTTATAAATAACCTAAGAGTTCCAGAGAGCTCTGGCTGAACATGATACTGTACATCCACTTATCTATCCATCCATTCATCCATTCAATCTTCTTCCCTGAACAAATAAAGTTCAGTAAAGAGAATTTCCAAGAAACACCTTTAAAGGTTCTGCATACAATCCTACCCAAGTGATGGTCTCTCTTACAGAAAAGGTTCTACATAGAACCTCTTTTAGAAAGTTTAGGAATGTATGGAACCTAAATAAACAGATTTTTAAAAAGTGTCTTATACTGATAATTATTACTGTTGGTAAATTGCTGTGGCATAAAAGTGAATAAAACAGTTCAGTGTATGCTGTTCTTGGAAAATGATCAACTGTAGGGCAGTATCAGTTATTCTGCTTCTAGGCTCATTGTAGATTTTGCATCTTGTATCATTTTTATCTTTGTTTAATCAGAGTTGCTGGTGTGACTCGCGCCATCATTTCCATATTTCCATGGCATGCTCTCGTCTCTTATCAACTCTGAAGTTTACGAATAACTCACGAGTTCCAGAGAGCTCTGAGAGACCTGAGACACAGGGTGCGTTGAATGAAAGTCTGCGGGGTTTAGTGAAGGGGGAAACAAAGATTCAGTTCAGGAAGAAGCAGAATCATTTGTTCAATTAAGAAAAAAAATTCAGTTATGAGACGATGGAAGACAATGTAGAGACTTTCATGTTGTTCAATTAAGTCTGAACTGTAATGAAATGTAAATTTAGCTTTGTCATACATGCTAGGACGGTCAGAATCAACACAGCACTCAGTTCAGTGTAATTATTTTTATTTCATTCCTTACTACTTGATTTATGTAACATTTTTCTTCATCACTTCCAGTTCAAGTGCTTAAATGAAGCTAGCTAATCTGGCTAACATGCTACAGTGGGTTTATAAAAACTGCCATTTGCTATAGAATTACTTCTTTCTGCAGTATTCTGGTATAAATGTAATAAATGTACTGAGGATTTTTAGGAACACTATAGGAAAATATTTAATATATATATATATATAAATATAGGCAGTAGTTCAGTTCTCGTGGGAGAATAAATTACACATGGGACCTACAGCGGGCAACTTAAAGTGTAAAGTCTTAACAATTTGAGAAAATAAAAGTTAACTTAAAATAATAAGATAAGAGGAGAGTTTAAAAGGTTCTTGTTTTCTATCTTTTTCTTTTTTACTTTGGTGCCTTTTTTGGTGCTTAGAAAAAGGATACTTTTTACCATGATTAGATGAGCATGTGATTTTATCTGCGGCTCGATATTTATCTAATTTAGCTTTAGATCATGAGCTCGACTCTGAGTCCTTGCAGAGAGAAAGGGAAGAAGATCTGCGTGTACAGTACACGGTCCTACTGCATCAGCATAAGCCTCATGTTATCTGAGCAGGGCCAAACCTCAGGAGCATAATTAGTGGTAAAACCGCTTCCAAAAGGTTACAGACATAAAACTGTTCTCCAAAAAATAAAAATAAAAAATTTACCTGGGTCCGCTACAGTGTCTTCAGTTGAAAATGAGAATTTTAAAAATCTGATTAATACCTTATTATACATATTAATATACTAAAGTTTGTGGAGGTCACGCCACCACGGATGGGCGTTTTTTTCTGCAGCTCATCCCACAGACGCTCAATCGGACTGAGATCGGGAGAATTCGGAGGCCGAGGTCAACACCTCAAACTCTGTCATGTTCCTCACACTGCTCCTGAACAGTGTGTGTGCAGTGTCTCGGGGCACATTATCCTGCTGAAAGAGGACACTGTCATCAGGGAACACCGTCGCCATGAATTGGTGTAACTCGGCCAGTAATAGGGTTTATTTGTTAAAGGCATGCACATGAATGGCCCAGGGTTTCCCAGCAGAACATCGCCCAGAGCTTCACACTGCCTCTGCCGGCTCGTCTCCTTCTCATAATACAACATGATCTCCTCACCAGGTAAGTGACACACACACACACAAACACACACACCTGGCCATCCATCATACCAGGCCATCTTCTCTCATTGCTCACATGCACATTGTAGGAGCTTTTGGTGGAGGACACGGGTCAGCTTGGCACCCGGCACCATACCACGTTCCCTCTGATCCTGCAGCAATGCTTGGCTGGTCCCACTATCTCGAGGAACAGATGCAACTAGATAGTTTTCTGTTCTGGCACCAAGGTGGATGAATGAACGTCCTCTAGATGTCCATACCGTTGAATCTCTGGCAATCTTTAAACAACGACTCAAGACTTATCTGTTTCTTCAACACTTGGGTTAAATATACATAAACAAAAAACTGCAATGCATCGTGTGTTCTGATTCCTTTCCATTACTCACTTTCTCAGCAGTTTTTGCTACTGTAGATCTTATGCGGAATCAGGCTGGATGGACTAACCTTCACATCACACGGGCTTTGAGTCTTGACCGCGCACGACCCTGTTCCTGGTTCACCGGTCATCCTTCCTTTGAGCACTTTTGGAAGTTACTAACCCCTGCATCCATGTAAGGACCTGTGCGTGTCAAGCCTGTGTACTGAAGTAGAACCCAATGAAGGTACATCAGTTCCGCTAGAGCTGCGATAAGTGATCCGCCTGTAAGCCTTCATGTTCTTGTCATCTTGTGCAAACAAACTCCAGCTGCGCTTCGGTGACTGATTTTGATATTATTTTTTCCTTCACTTATCTCGTCATCTTGACTCACACTCGGATAGTAAAGACATCTGAGGTTAGACCTTACTAACCTGTAAAGTCCTGCCTTTCTTTATCACTTAAATTTGATCGGATTGTGATTTAAAAGTGAAACTGGAAAATTTTGGCTTAAAAAAAAAGTATAATAAATCTCAGCCGTTTATTATATCACATCCTCTCCCAGGAGTATCCATGAACCTATAGTTTCACACACTGATTCGTATCTTATTTATGTCCTTATAGATTTAATCCATTCATTTCATCCTTCTAAGTAATAAAGAACCTCTGTGTTTTCAGTAACAATCCGGTACTGAGATCTCTGAACGCTTAGAGGAACTGGGGGCAAAAACAAAGACTCCATGAATCAGAGAGTGAAAGCTGATCTGCAGTCCCTGTTCGATCTCAGGTGCGTTTCAGGTGATACGCTGTTGAACAGGTGCAGCTTTCATGAGCCTACAAGATTAAACTTTTGGGAAAATAATGAAATGGGATGGAGTGAGTAAGCAGAAATTTCATTACACATTTCATTACAATGAGAGTGCAATAAAATAGCATGTCTCATGAGACAGAACGATCGCACACCTGCAGTAATTGTAAAGGAGATTTTTTTTAAATGAAGATAAAAGAAGACATGAAATCCCATACAGAAAATTTATAGTAACTATGTTTAGTGATTTTGTGTACAGTTTAATAGTACTTTTTTTTTCTTTTGTCAAAAAACTCCAAGACTGGGAAAGTTATCAGTTGACTATATTACACTGCCTGGGCAGTGTTTTGCTTTTAGAAAGTTTAAATTATTGTCATGAATGAAGCCAAGAAAACAATTAAGGAGATTAAAGAATGACTTGAATTGGGTTAAAAACTGTCCAACACATTACTAAACCCTGGAACGATAGAACTGAACCTCAACTACCCGGGAAAAATATGATTTGAAATTTTTTTTTAAACTGAATATGTGAATATGCAAAATGGTAAAAAAAAAAAATGTCCAGTAAAAATCAGACCAATGTTTAATAGTGACAGTAAGATCATTTCCACACACATCAGTTTGCCTATCAGCCATTCATGGGAGTAGATGACACCATTATTCACCTGCTCCACTGAACCTATTCCCACCTCGACAAACCTGGGACCAGTGTTAGGATTATGTTCTTCGACTTCTCCAGTGGCGGCGCGTGGTGTAGTGGTTAGCACTGTCGCCTTGCACCTCCAGGGTCTGGGTTTGATTCCTGGCCAGGCTCGATTCCCATCTCTGTGTGCGTGGAGTTTGCATTTTCTCCCCGTGCTGGGTGGGTTTCCTCCGGGTTCTCCTGTTTCCTTCCACAGTCCAAAGATATATAGGTTAGGTTAATTGGTGTTCCCAAATTGCCCATAGTGTGTGAATGAGTGTTTGAGTGTGTGTGTGTGTGTGTGTGCCCTGTGATTGTCCTCGTGCCCTAAGCCTCCTGGGATAGGCTCCAGGTCCCCGCGACCCTGAATACAGGATAAAGTGGTATAGAGGATAAGCGAGTGACTTCTCCAGTGCCTTCAACACCATAAGACTGGCAGTACTGGGGGAGAAACTAAGGATTATGCAAATTGACACTCCCTTGGTCTCCTGGATTATGGACTACCTGACCTGCCGACCTGACATCTCCGAGTACCAGTCTGTGGTGGATGACATCATTTTCTGGTGTGAGCGTAATCACCTATAACTCAACATCAAGAAGGAGGAGCTGGAGCATTAAGCATCAAGGAGCTGGTGGTCAACTTTAGGAAGAGTGGAACCCCTGTGACTCCAATATCTGTCCAGGGAGAGACAGTGGACATGGTCTCTGAGTATAAATACCTGGGAGTGCATCTGGATAAAAAACTGGACTGCTCAGTTAACACAATGGCACTCTTCAAGAGAGGACAGAGCAGGTTGTACTTTCTGAGAAGGCTCAGGTCTTTAAACATCTGTAATACCATTCTTCGGATGTTTTACAAATCTGTTGTGGTGAGTGTCGTTTTCTATGCTGTGGTCTGTTGAAGCTGTAACATGAAAGCGGCATACAGAAACAGGCTGGACAAGGTCATTAAAAGGGAAGGATCTGTCCTGGGCTTGGATCTGGACTCGTGGCAAGAAGGATGATTCTGTCCAAAATACACACAATCTTGAGCAATCCTTCTCACCCGCTATCCAGAGTTCTCTCCGACCAGAGGAGCAAATTCAGCCAGTGACTGACTATGACCAGATGTTCTACAGAGCGCCACAGGAGATCTTTTCTTCCAATGACCATAAAATTATATAATTCATCTCTCTAACCTTTTCACCACGGGATAGAGACTGGTAGTAGTTACTGTTCAATAATACTTTATGACACTACTGTTCCCACAACTCAAGATAAGTTCCAAGTTGTAAGGGTCCACCACTAGAGGTCACTGTTTTTCAGTTTGTAGTTTTTGTTGGCCGACTCAGTTTCCCAGCAGGCACCTCGGTCAGGTGATGCGAGTGCACACCTGAACCGAGGTAGCCATCAATCCACCTC
>JAOVVA010000024.1:17822634-17832819 GCA_028565275.1 Leiocassis micropogon
AAAAAAGATTCGTTCATTTTGATGAACGAGATTCAAAGAACCGAGTCACTAAAATGATTCGAACTTCCCATCACTAATCTGAAGCAGTCCAGCTAGAGCAGCTTGGAGCAGATGGAGAAGTGCACTAGGAGAAGTGCACTAGGGGCTGATTACAGACTATTTGAGACGCACCCGCATTAGAGCGTCGCTGTCAAGTGTGTGTGTGTGTGTGTGTGTGTGTGGAGGAGGAGGAGGAGGAGGAAACCGCTCTGCTTGCTCCTGCGTCTCAATCATCTCTCCTCCATCCAGTGCGCTCTGTCTCTCTCTCCCTGTCCCTCTGTGTCTCTGTCCTCCATCAGCACTGCAGGATGATGTCTGGTGATTAATACAGAACTCCAGGTAAGACGACACCTTGCCGTGTGGACGCGTTGATGCGGTTTTACTCGGGTCTCGGGTGGGTGTTTGTCTTGCTGTCCGCGCGCCTTCGTGCGTTTTGCTGCGTGTTTGCGCGGAGACGGGACTGCGGGGAGCCGCTGCGTCCTCCCTGCGCTCGCGACTCGGTTCGGGAGTGGAGGCTCCCCTCAGCGGGATCGGACAGGAGGAGGAGAGGCGACGGTGAGATGCACAGGAATGACGTGACGCGCTGCGCTGCGCCGCGCCGGGGGTTTGGGAATGTCGGTGATGCCGAAGTGCGCATTTAGAGACGAGGCTGTTGCGCAACAGAGCGCCGAACTGCGCTGAGCTCGAGCTCGAGAAGACCAACAATCCGATCTGTTCCGATGATTTCTGGACCAATCCGATTAATCCTTAATGAATTACACACTCACCTGCTTGGGAATGATTTAAAAATCTAAGAAATATACAACACACACACACACACACACACACACACACACACATTCACTCTCTTAATTATTATAATAGAGATTTGCTCACCATTCAAACACTTTGTACAGCAGGACTGTCATTTATTATAGATCTGTATACAGGTTTGTTGATTCATTCCATCACAACCTGCTTCATAAACCTGCTGATGTCTCTGTCCTCTCCGGAGGCCTCGCTGTGTTATGAGGTGAAACACCACCATCTCATATTGATTAGACGCTCCAATCTTTTCCTTCCCTGAGATAATCGTTTCCTTCTCCCTCCGTCCGGTTCCTCTCCGGCTCTCCTGGCGAAGCAGAGAAGCCTCCTTTGGTCATTTTTTTTTTTTTTTCTGGTTTGTTTTTTTGTGCATGTGCTTTATCCTGGTCAGGGGTCATGGTGGATCTGGAGTTTCTCCTGGGAACGCCGGGAGTGAGGCCTGGATGGGATGCGCAGATGGGATCTAAACACTTATACTCACAGATATACAGTAGATAGACAACTATGGGCGATTATGGGGAGCCGATCCATCATGAAGTGGGAGGTGGGAGGAGAACGGTAATCTGAGATCAGGATCAAAGCTGGAGCTACAGTACAGTATGAACGGTACCCGCTGTACCACAAGGAAAGAAACTAAATGTACATCATTTTCTTTTAAATCTAACATGCATTTGGTCAGCCAACAAACAGGTAACGGAATCTCATCACTACATTCTGTTCCACTGATTTCTGGACTAATATACTGTAATTAATCCTTGATGAATACACCCTCACCTCCTTTGGAATGATTTTTAAATCTGAGCAATATGCAACATACACACACGTGAACCATCGAAACACGTAATTTCTTATATATTTGTATTAGTATTTTATATGTTAATATGGGTATGATATTTATTTATTTTTATTCCAACACAACCTGCTGATGTCTCTGCCCTCTCCGGAGGCCTCGCTGTGTTATGAGGTGAAACACCACCATCTCATATTGATTAGAAGCTCCAAGCTTTTCCTTTCTTAAGATAACTGTGCTCCGTCTAGTTCCTCTCCAGCCCTAAAGAAGAGAAGCTAACATCTAGAGAAGCTTCCCTTGGCTGTCTTGTGCATGTGCTTTATCCTGGTCAGGGTCATGGTGGATCTGGAGTTTCTCCTGGGAATCAGAGTCCCACCTCAGATCTGTGTGTGTGTGTTTGTGTGTGTGGGGGGAGTTTCCCCATGCGAGAAGATGAATGAATGAATGAGTATTACTCGTCACAATGCACTAGATTTCGAATCATTAGATCTCAGACGAGTCCTGTATCAGACCATGTGATAACGTGTGTTCCTTGCGTCAGACTATACAGAGGAGATCCTCGGAGGATACACCGTCATCGATCAGAGTGATCCGCAGATCGACTCGTGCAGGGAACAATGTCGCGTAAACACAAACAAATCCTTCTGTATAATAATAGTGATGCTTTAAAAGAGGACAGTGTGAGCGTCACGTCTTCGTTGCGTGCGTCACGTTAGAAGAGTGGACAAACCTGGATTTCAGCAAATCTTGACCTGTCTGTGCAGTGATGTGATTTATTTTAATTTCACTTCGGCCGTGTCGACAGCCATATTTGGTCGGAAGCTAAATCTGTCACACGTCATAAAAAATGTCTGAGACTGAGATCTTATACCATAAACCCAGCTTTAGTCCTCACACACCAACTACGTGGGACGATATCCGGAACGCAACGTCCCCAAACCCGCCTTCAGATTTTTCAGCTGCGTCTCCGTTCCTCAGTCTGAGGTCAGAGCGCGAATTATGTGCTGAGGAGGAAAATCATCAAGTTCTGATTGTTTGTTTGTCCTGTTTTTAGATGGCAGTCTGTCAGACACTATACGCCTGTTAGAGACGCTGATCGCTGAGCAGACGCCGCTGTGGGGTGATGTAGGCTCGGATAATGCTGAACTCGTAGCTAAGTGTGTCCAGGCCGATCGAGGACATTTGATAAAAAGTAAAAAATTAAAGATGGAGGAACTACATGGGTTTTTTTTTTCAGATGGAAGGCAGCTGCAGGACGGTGTGACGGTTATCGATGCGTTTAACAGCAGCTGCGGTGGAAACATGTTGTAATCTTTCAGGCTTCAGTCAGGGAAGCTGCTGGGTGATGTGAGGAAAGGTGACAGGAGAGAGAGAGAGAGGGAGAGAGAGAGGGGGAATGTGCAGTATAATTAGATTCATTAGAGTATCATTTTTTTTAAAAATCACCTATTTTATTCTTTATTTCTTAACACCGTTTGTGCTAATATTGTGATACATTTTGTGTCATATCACTTTATGATTTATGATATTATTCCAACATTGTGTCTTTATTAATGATTAAGCGTGATGTTAATCGCGGAGGGAGGAGTTGCCGATCAGATTCACTCGTCTGCACTGGGAAAGCGACTCCGAATCGACTCAGACGCAGGAAGTGAATCAGACATGCTGTGTGTTTTAGGTTGCAGCGTTTTTAATGTAAATGTGAGACACTAAGAGAGAGAGACAAGCAGAGATACGAAGAGACAGAGAGACACATAGTGAGATATAGATATGAAGACTGACAGAGAGAGACAGAGCCGTACAGACAAGCGAGAGAGAGAGAGAGAGAGAGAGAGAGGGAATGACAAAGTAAGGGAGACAAAAAGAGATAAAGACAAAAAGACTGAGATGCCAACAGAGAGAGGGAGAGACGGAGAGATGCAGAGAGAAGATCAGAGAAAATTGAGAGAGAGAAATGAGAGATGACAGTGAGAAATAGAGAGAGAGAGAGAGAGAGAGAGAGAGAGAGATCACTGGTACACAGAGGCAGATAGAGACACAAAAACAGAGCAGAGAGACAGACACTTGGAGAGAGTGAGAAAGACAGACATACACACAGAGAGACAGTCAGGGAAAGAATAAAAGACAGACAGACAGAGAGACAGGGACAGACACAGAGAAACCCAAGAGAGCGGGTGAGACAAAGTAAGACAGACAGACAGACAGAGACAATGACGAGACCCACTGAGATACACTGAGATACAGACCTTTACTGAGTGTTAAATTTATTTATTTTTTTGCTCCCAATAAGTTTTTTGACATTAAAATACAAATTAAAAATCAGAATGAATCTCAGAATCGTACGATTAAAACACGAGTCATTAAAATAAGAAGCAAAGATCTGAGCTGCAGTTTGAGCGACGTCTCGTCCAGCGTCTACCCGACTCGATCCTCTGCCTGACGCTAACCCCGTCCCTGATGATCTTAAACAGGACGCTGTCTCCGTCCCGAGGGTTTGTTTAAATCACACTGAGCGAGCGAGTGGTCGTGGCATTGATCCGCCTCCGACATAAATCCTGCCTGTAAGAGAAGATTTCAAACATATTGATCACTTATACTCACATTTAGGGAAGTCTAGAAAGACAGGAAGTGTGTGTGGTTTGACCTGCTGAGCGTCTCCGAGAGGCCGTGTAGTGAGCGTGTGGAGCGAGCGGGAAGCTCTGTGGAGGAAGTTGTGGTTTAAAAAGCTTTAATGTGAGAATGGTCTTGTGATCTGTGATTAAAAGTTACCTGCATGTCCGGTCCATATAGGAGATATGAGTTACTAGTAACTATATTTCTCCAGGTATTTTTAAACACTTTATTGAAGAGGGTTAATGACACACTCCTCCATCAGTGTACGGCAGGTGTTTAGAGTGTGTTGATTGACGTCTAACCCTCATCAGGGTGATGTTTATGACCGCGTTGATGTTTGTCGGCCATCACATGTGCGACCACGTCAGTGTTAATACTGTACTGCGAATAAACAGTCACCGGTTCATGTCATGTACGTTTACCTGGTCTCTTTTCGATGATTAAAAGAAGAAAGAAGATCATGATGCTATACTGTATGTCACATTATATGATGATAATAACAATAATAATAATAATGATTATAATAACTTAACTTAATCAGTTTACAATTACATTTTGCACATTCTGTAAATCGTGTGTAATTTATACATATATTTCTAATTGAAATTATATTTTATTTAGTAACTTCCAATATATAGTATATTCCAACCCAATTTTTTATTTTATTTCTATTTTATTCTTATTGTAAATTCTCTATTTTCATTTTAGTGAAATCTTTCTATTCTATCTTTCCATTTTAGTTCATGGACAGTCGTATAAGCATTCCTCTGCATATAATACTGTGTGTGTGTGTGTGTGTGTGTGTGTGTGTACACCTGACAAATAATATGTGATTTTTGTAATCTACGTTACAGCACAGTCACCAGCCTTTCTTTTATATAAGGTAGAGGGGTGCCAATACTTTGTGCAGAGCAACAGATGGACTTGAGTCCGTAACTGTGCACCTCCAAGCTAACATGACGTTACATTTCCGAGTTGATATCCGGTCTGCTGTAGAGTGGTCTGAGCGAGCGGTGGCTGGAGATCTGCTTTATTTGGAAATGCGGGTAAAATAATCTCGTTAGTGGCGTAAAGCTCAATTAAGACAATAATCAGATTAAAATAATACGCCCCAGGGTGACTCTCATCCTGTGACCGTGACGTCCTTGCGACTTGTTATGGAGTGACTTAAAATAAAGAGGGGAAAAAATAAATCGTTAAAACTATTTAGTCATGCAAATATGGACGGCTTATTATAAGAGGTAGGATGCGTGGCAGAGGAGGAAGCTAACTTTGTGTGTGTGTGTGTGTGTGTGTGTATGTGTGATGGCATAATGCGTCAGCCTGATTGCCATAATGCCGTATGACTTTCAATTCGATCAGCTCCTTTCACATGATTCAGCCGAGCTGACACACTTTCAGGGTAAATTATTATCACATGGCACAGGGAGGCTTCTCTTTATGGTGTGTTATGACCTCATCATAGTGCATTAAACGCTCTTTAATGGAGTAATGAACAGGACTGGACTCGCACTTGAATAGCGGGATCGATTTTTGACAAGCGTGCTCGCTGGAGCATCTGAAAACCAAATGCTATTTTACTGCATATACAGTAGGCACGGGAATCCCCGGGGATCGCCCGATACGATAACATCGCAATACCTCGGGACGGACTCCATCTGTACTGCGATTCTGTTAGTATCACGATTTTATCTGGTTTATTTTTTACAATTCTAAACAAACTTAGCAAATAATTAGCTTCTACACTGCTACCTGTTAATGTGTGAATAGTTTATGGTAGAGCGCACCACCTGTAGGATTACAAAGGAACTGCAACGTATTAACAGCTCAAATGCAAACATATATATAAATTTTTAGGAATCCTCATGCAATAAAAGAATCACGATATATCGCTGAATCTATTTTTTCCCCCATCTGTACTAAAGGAGGTGTCTTAAGGTGAAATTTCGTATTACGAAACGCATTGTCCCATAGGAAATAATGTAAGGGCCGATAATCCGTACCAGCCACCCAAAAATATTACCAATATTACCATTACATTATCATCATATTTTTTGCATAAACAATCAAATCATTTAGTAAAGACATGTAAATGAAGTAAAATATAAAATAAATAGACATTAAACCTCATTTAACCTTAATTTTTGATTCCTTTCGGCACCGGCTGCTTTAAAAACCAAACTGAAAGCGGCTCCCTTTTCTTCTTGCTACCGTCCTTGATAACATTCTTGGGACCCGCGGTTCTACATCTTCACTAAATCTTGCGCAAAATGCAAAAAAAACCACCAAAAAAGTAAACTCGCTTCACTTTCCACTGACGCAAACAAGTTTTGAACGTCTCCTGGACGTATCCGCATCTTAGCCGGCGTTCGGTTCGGCTCGGTTCGTTCGCTCGTATGCCGAAAATGCTGCATACGCCAAGGCAAATCTCTTGCAAATTTTCAGTTCTTAAAGCAAAATCTCATGAGGCTGTGCGTTCATATGCCGTGGCACCACTGTACTGTGAAATTATACTGTAAATAGATGAAAATTTTTTTTCTTGTTCTTCAGGCTGATATTTTCTTTATAGAAGGAGTCTCCAGTGTTACATCACATCCAACACTATAGCAAAAAAGTAAGGCTGTTGTGAAAGTGACTCGGTGTAGCTGCTGTAGCATCAGTGAGAATCTGTTTCATTGCCGTTCCATGACCTTACATGTACAGTAACAGTAAATAGATAGACAGTGTTGTTTTCGTGTTCTTTAAATGTAACTGCTCTGGTATAAAAACAATAAAACATACCAGGACATGGTGTTATAAGAAAATAATCAACTTTAAGGTAATAACAGATACTCACACCACCCTGTCACTGATTATTTTCCCATAATGCTTTGCCTCATGTCATGCTCTATTCCTTCGCAATATCAAAATCACATCTCCTGTCACTAATTCGTTTCCCAGGACCACTTTAGCGAGATTCCTTCACTGCGAAGCTACTTTCGCCCGCTGCACTAATAATAGCGTTAATATTTATTGCGACTGCAGCTGGAGGAGGTGGGGGGGCTGCATGCTAATGAAGCTTTCTGTACCGCGTTCTGTCTGTGTCCTGGCGAGTTCTCGCGCGCTAAACAGGTGGTATTTATGCTCTGCAAGGTGGGAGGATGATTCACAAAAAAAAAAAGGAAAAGGGGGAAAAAAAGAAAAACACGCTGCTCTCGGTATAGCAGGACCGTTGCGTCACAAACGAGCCGTGAATCACACAAGTGCTCTGTGTGTCAGGACTGACTGTACGGAAGGGGACGGAGACGGAGACGGCTCGATCTCCAAGATTTCAGTGACGGCTTTCTAGAGAATGTACCAAACTTGGTGACTTTTGAGGGGAGAATGAGTTCATAGAGCTACGTGATTTCATTCATTATGCAATGTAATCTTTTTTGTTTGTTTTTTTAATCAGGATTGATTTACACCTTTAAAATTTTTGTGGTAAACTTATAAACAATAATTTTTTTTTTTTTTTATTCCTTGAAATATTTTACAGCTTTTGCAGAAGATACAAACAACCTTTGTCTTCCTGGAGTGGGGAACACAAAACTGGCAGGGTAGCGATAAATATATTGCTAAAATATTTGTATTTTTTTATATTTTGAAACCTGTTGAATCAAATCGAATAAACAGTCTACACCTATTCCAGTGTCAGGCTCAGTGGCTCCAACTACAGGCTACTGTATTTTCTACACTTTTCAGAATCTTGAATCCAATTAATGCATTAAAGGTAGATTCTGTAGTTCTGTAGTCGTCTAATGTTCAGCAAACATGCGCTTAGAAGAAATCCACCAGAGACTCAGCTTAGAGTTCTTGCAGGCCAGATTTCACTTTTTTTTTTCTTCTCCCAGATATTAGCTGTTTTGGGACAAAGTATAAACATATATGACAATATGACAGACAAATAAGTAGATAATACACCAAAAGCACCGTCTGTCCAACAGCTTAAAGTCGTGAACCACGGGTGTTGTTTACATAATGATACCTTCTTTATTTTGGTATAAGTGTTGGTTAAATCCCAGTGCCACTTCCCAGCACCTATGGACCAGAAGATCCTCCTGCGTCTCTGTCTAACCTCTGGATTCTCACCGTGTCGATGTGCAAGGCGAAGCTCATCAAGTCCATTAAAAAAAAAAAAATGTTAGTGCTGCAGAATAAGTGATGACCAGTTCACACTCATTGTTTAAACCAAACATGTCCAGGAATTGTCACATCTTTTAGTCAACAGTTAACAAAGTTGTTACATTGTAACATGCATGGATTATGGCGTAATATTAAAATTATAGAAGATCTTGGTTTGGGTTTTGCATCTCTCTGCCTCTAACTTACAGACATGAAAGTGTAAAAGTGTGAATTCAGGGCAATCTGTCCTAAAGTGTGACGGAATCATGAGGTGATACATAAAATATCATTACAAAATCTTGTTTCAGATATAGATCAGTTCTTTATGGTTATTATTCCTACATACGCAAACAAGTAGGGAGTACAGAATGACACTGGAGTGAAATTCACACCGAGATAAACATCCTGCTTATCAACAGGGAGCACCTCCACCTGAGAGGTATCCAATCCACTCCTAGACCCCCCAAGTGGCTCTCTGAGCTCCGAACCTTCTCTCATCCACCAGCAGGTCAGATGTAGGTCACAAACCTTCAGCGTTTCAGCGAAACCTGCAGCTCTACAGCGTACACCTTCCCTCCGGAGCCTCCTGCGTCGAGAAGACTTGCAGCTGGAGCTGGAAAGTTGATGTAATTGCTGTTGTCTAATAGTGAAGCTCATGAGCTGCTTCTTCACGCCTCTTCCAAGACTGCGAAGGAAGGAGTGTGAGGACGGTGCGTAGCTTCCAAAGTGTTTCATTCTCACCGTTAACACAGCGTCTGTAAAACATCACAGGGATTAAAATGGTTCCTTGTCAGTTTGTACATGATACTGTTAATATTGTCAGTGCTGAACCTCCCTTTCAAAGTCCGCCTACGCTAAGGGTTAAATAGAAGAGTTAACTTTTATTCTTGTTTGTCTTCCACCTACGTACAGACATAACTACGAGATGGAGCGAACGTGTAGCATCCTTACTTTCAGTAGCTCGTTCCTCCAAGATAGAAAAATTATACCATTTGGTTGGAAGCTGTTGATTAATTCTCTCTAACAGCAGCTCTGACAGTAGTGCAGGTTGATATTAATGCGCTCGCTCTGAAACGTTATGGTTTCTATAGGAACCACTCATACTCAAGTGGCATTAGTTAGCAAAGGGAAAAGTTTACTTTAATGTAGGTGGAAGGACATGCTGCATTTGTTCTTGTCTTATTAATGTCATTTTTTATATTTTATTATTCTTTTTATCTTATTAACATCGAATTTCTTTGTCGTACTAACTTCAAGAGTGGTGAAGTTGTTGCCAGGGAAACGTCTAACGTCAACCTGTCTAGTCCTTCTTGTTACTTAATTTGTGCGCCAAGAAAAGGAAGCTTTTCAAGGAAAATGAGTTCAGATGTGAATTTCCTGTGACCTTGATTCTGTTTAATTAAATTTATTTAGCTTCTGGCTACAGTGATATTTACGTGAGAAATATCACACTCATATTCAGTACAGCAGCACGACCTCGAGTGTGATATCGCCTTTATACAACAGTTCCACAAACACCATTTATTATCAACAGGTTTTGTTATGATTTGTTTCTTTATTTAACCAGTTATTTTGCTCCGCCCACACATATCCTTCCACGCCTGAAGGAACTAGCGGAGGACTGGTGGAGCTGGCAACCGACAGTTAACGGGCGACAGTTAGTGTAATTACCAGGAGGTGAGAGTGGTGTTAAACTCTTAGCGGTTCTCTGTAGTCAGAAGGTGAGGAGAATAAACCATGGAGGTGATGGACAGTCCTGAGAAACTCACCAGATTTACTTTATATTTACACTTATT
>JAOVVA010000024.1:17844694-17855555 GCA_028565275.1 Leiocassis micropogon
CAGCGGTGCGAGATCTCAGAGCGTCGCGGATGGTTTTATCCACCCACGGCTTCTGGTTGGGAAACGTTCTGATAGTCCTGATAAAAGTAGAATTAATTCATCAAATTAATGTGTTATAAATAATTTAAATATAAATTAATTATAAATAATTAAGATTTGAAATTGACACCTAAATATTTGAAGTTTATTGAGTTAATTGCTATTTGAAAGTTTGATTTGATTTGATTTGGTTCATTCATTTTTTATCATGTTCACTAAAAAAAAAAAAAATTTAAACGCTACAGTAGCATTTATTTAAATACTTTTAAATATTTAAATGTCAATTTCAAATTATAATTATTTGGTTGACTTAATTAACTTAATTATTTGCCTGTCTATTTATTTATTTAGACTGGTCTACACTTTTTAAATGCAGTAAACAAGAAGTTGAAAAAAAAAAAGCACTGTTTAAATGCTGTATTTTATTTGTCTTGTAGCATAAATTATAAAGATCACCAGGATGCATTTTTATCTTTGTGCATTTTTTGATTTCAGTGAATATAATATATACAGTACAGTTTATGCCGGTGGAAAAAGTCAGACGAACAAGTTCATTTAAAATCTGGAAAAGGTGTGTCGTCACTAAGATGTGTAAAAATAGTAACTGAGCCATCACCAGATCTTTTAAAAAAGATCCTTTAAATATCCATTGGTCGCAATATTTGCTATCAGTAGTGCTACTACTGTTCTTAGACATCTCACCGTTCCACAATGAGTAAACCAATCAGTTTAACCGTACACATTTTGTCAAGTCTGTCAATCAAAAATAAATCACAACTGAGCTTCATATAAGTACTTTAAAATAGATCTGGGCCATCATACATTTTCCTGCCTTGACGCTGACCGTGAGAATCTAAAACCCTAGTTCTGTGCAAAGCATGCATTCAAAGTTCAGCCGAAACTCATATGAAGCTTCTGCTGTCCCACTGAGCTAAATCAATTCGCTATCTTTCAAAGTTACATATAAATACAAAGTATTTTTCACTCTTTTCTATTTTTTGGTTAGCCAGACGGCTATACTGCTAGTTGCCGGTTTTCCTTACGAAGGGCGGTCATAAACTTGTTATTATTGCTAACAAAATAATGTAATGAAAATTAAAGTTCCTCGTGAGCTTAGTCCTTCTCTACATCTCCTCCACCTGAGGCGACACACGCCTTTTTGGCTCTCGATGAAGTTCCAAGTTCCACCTTGGTTTTGACCCTCTAGCGGCATCGTGCGGAACTATACCATGGGTTTTTTAAACAAGAAGATATGTTCATTAACATACTAATTTCCAGACACATAATTTGGGCAAATATTTTCAGATTTTCCACATGATAATATGAATTTTATGACCACAACTGTGTTGTGAGTATGCACAGTTATGAGCATTATATTACATATATATATTATGAGCATGTGCATTTCAGCTACACCACAGCTGCCCGGGAGCGCTGAAAACAAAACATGCAATGCAGCGTAATTGCAATTTTGTGTAATCGATCGCTTGAAATGTTCAGGAAATTGACTAGAATTGATGATCGTCCTGTTAATACTATTAAGAAAGAAAGGCTTGTGGGTTTGTGTGCATTCCTTATGTGTTCTGGAAATTCTGGGCAGTTTGTCTGTTTATAGGTTCATTACATACATTCCTTTTTCAATTGAGTGTAATCAGGGGACATATCGACTTTTGAGTACCGTTACACCCTGATATACTGGATTTATAAAACTCTGTCATTTCCTGTGTATTAATATTTGCATGAACATCTTGCTAGCTGACCGAAACTCTAATACATTTTAAACATAAATATTATATTTAGAAAATGCTTTGGATTATAAATCATAAAATCTTCCAAGCAGAGACATCTATAAATCCTGTAAAAACAGTTCAGTAATTAATTTTTATTCATTAAGACAGAAATCCTGAGCAGCATTCACTGGGCCGCTGCTGCTGCTTCTGAGAAACATTCAGTATTCTGTTTAAAGGCCGCGGTGGTGTCTTCTAGCGGGCAGCACAGCTCAAAACGCTCAAAAACAGATTTGGCTTTAACCTATAACCTTAAACACATTTTTCCTCGAAGCTGCTATTAGAACGATGCTGGACATGAAATTACCAAAAATTGGACGCTTCTTTACTGTTACACCAGAGGAGCTCGGCTGTGGATGTGTATCCCTCTCTCTCTCACTCTCTCTCTCTCTCTCTCACACACACACTCTCACACACACATTTAGCTCGTGTAAAGAGCTGGATGATTAGCTGATGAGCTGATGCACGTTAGGAAGGAACGCTCGGTGTTAAGATGACTTCCTGGGTGTTATTACAGAGCGCTCCCTCAGCCTGAGGGGAGAATATGAAAAGAGCGATTATACGATTTGGTGTCGGCAAGTGTGTTCGTGTGTTAGCGTGTGTGTGTATGAGTGTTTGTGAGCTTTTTTCCTCCTCCCAGAGGGCAGGAGAAGGTAGCACATGGTGGTGGAGCGCTCCTCTGTAATGGCTGCCTCATTAATCACAGAGCAAAAGTGCTACAATTTCAGCTTTAACGTTTAATAAGATCACAGCCAGCTTGTTTTAATAAAGAACGAAAGCAGCCCGATGTGAAATGTTTAAAACATAAACATGTACAACCTAAAGACGATAACTGTCAGAACATTTTTACTGTAAATGTAAAACTACCTCCATTTCTTCCTTCCTATAGAAGATTGTATTAAAAAGATAAAGTGTGTGTAGTGTTCTTGCTCACAGCCAATTAAAATAGTGACTCCTGGGCGGAGCTGAGCCGGAGGAGGGGTTTAGCAAATTACTGCCTTTATTCATCATGAACAACGGACAATCTAAAGAGTGTGTTTATAAAGAAAGACGAGTCAGGATGTGGGTTTTATTTTTATTTTTGCATGCACACACACATTAGACTACTTTAATTTGAGGCGCTGTTGAGGAGTCCGAGTAGAGACGCCATTTTTGTCTTCTAGGGTTTCGTAGCAAGCTTCCATTTGTTGTTTGATGATTTCTATTTGTTGTTTACTTCTTTTTGCATCTCTAGCATCATATTTGCATCGAGCAGAATCATCTACACAACATTCATGAGAAAATATGCGGTCCGGTTTTTCTTTCCCTGAGTAAATTCATACATGTGGTGTCAAAGCAGTGACCTCAAGCACAGGACGGTGATGAGACTCTTAGCCGCAGTAACATTTAAATGGTGCAAACAGTAAAACATTTGAACGGTGCAAACTTTTTCAAAAAGGATGAATGACGCTCCCGGCCGAGGTGGTTCAGAGTGCACCGTGATCGTTCCTGTGAACATTCAGTGCGTGGAACACCTGATCCTTGAAAACGTTCTATCTTGATGGTATCCAAGCATGTGTGAAACGCTGGAATAAGAGAATTATTGTAGCAGGGGATACGCTGTGGTGACAAAAAGATTAGCTCTTTTTGCAAGAAAGTATTTTATAACTAATTACTTACTTATTAACACCTTATTATTATCTGGCGTGTAGTGTTGAAGTTCTCTGATGATCATCATGCACAAGTTGCCGAATGGTTTTGACATTTTTGGGGTTGAGCTTGTTCAAGGTCTTCCTGATCTCTCGTCGTCTTCCAGTGAAGTTCTTCCGCTCTTGAAGCGCATGTGCCACTCAAAACACCTCGAACGACTCGTCGCAGCATCGCCGTAAACTTGCCGCATCATGTCAGACGTCTCTGTGGCAGATTTCCCCAGTTTCAAGCAGAATTTCACGTTCGCTCTTTGTTCTAACTTGCTGTTGTCTATGATGAAGTCGCAGACGTGGTAACGCGCGTGGTCAAAGTAGCACCAGTCGCACAGCTCCCGATGAACACAGGACCATGTCTTTTGGCACACTGACTTATGAAGGTCGGCGCTCCCTGTGACTGTGTGCGCAGCCTTGTGCTGCCATCTGTTGGTGTGTTACAAAACTAGTCTCAAAACTTTTTGATACCAATAAAGGAAGTTTCTTTTTTCTTTTTTACATATGGATTACTCGGTCACTTGTTTGTGTATATTTAATAATCATTTTGTGAGTTAAGACATGTCCATGTTAGCTGAGTTGCTGCAGTGGCTGTGTTGTGTTAACTAAAGATTTTGTGCATACTGCACTTAGGAGGCGCTCTTTCACCTTTTCGCCAGGTTGTCTTTTTGTCTTTGTGTCTTTGATATAACGTGCTGGGCGTGGAGCTGGGAAATTACCCAGGAGCCGGAATTGTAATCCATTTATAATACAATTATATAATGTAATACCTTTAATTCACTGTATGTGTCTTAGCTTTAGATCAGTCAGAACACCCTACATTCTGTGAGTTCTTAGTTACGAAAATACTTGATTTATGAAATGTAAAGTTTATTCCATGCAGTTTTTATTGTAATTTTTGTAACTTATTGCTATTTTATGGAAGAAAGCAGATTTCTCAGTCATGTCCTGGTAAACAGACTGTGTGTGTGTGCGTGTGTGTGTGTGTGTGTGTGTGTGTGTGTGTGTGCGCTCCTCTTCATCACGGGATTCAGCAGCTTCTCCGTGTCTTCCACGGCGACAGACCACGACCCCGAGCCGCTGGAGACGCTCGTCTGTTTAATCGGAGCTAAAAATCCATTAAAATGGAAGTCAACAGCAGGAGTGATGATTGATTAAACTGTACCGCGGTGGAATTAATCAAAACGACTCCATCCGATAACATCACAGCCGCTGAATATTGATGCGTGAGGGATGCGTGATGGGTTTTGATCAGGCCGGAGAAGGAGGCTGATGTATAAAACTTCTGAGCTCGGCTTTTCTCGGATTTATTAAGATCTCAGATGAAGCGCCTGATCTGCGCGTGCAGTCCGGGGCACGGCGCGGCCAGCTCGTGGTGACGTTACAGCGCTTTTCAATGAGAGAGAAACAGAAACGTAAATATATGTTTTAGAAAATAATACATCTGTTAGTATATTTTTTAAAGAATTATAAAACCTGGCCACTTCATTAGGTACACCTTGTTAGAACTGGGCTGTACGCAATTTGGCTTCAGACCGCCTTAATTCTTCATGGCATAGATTCAACAAGGTGCTGGAAACATTCCTGGAAACAAACTGGTGACTACGAATGTGGATAATATCTTATCCACATGAACTTATGTTCATGAACTCATTGTCGTTTGAGATGATTTTAGCTTCATGATATTATCCACATTCATAGTCACTTAAACTTCAGCAGATTTCCATTTGACCAGATCTACATGCCGCAATACGTTGAGTTGCTGCCATGTGATTGGCTGATTAGATATTTGTGTTAACGAGTAGTTGAACCGGTCTACCGTCATTACCTCAGTCTTGCACCACTCACTTTTTGCATTGCTATGACTTTTAATTTCTGTAACTCAGTTGCACTCTTCTGTCCACTGAAGATTCATCCTCATTCTATTTCTCATTCTACATACATTTACATACATTTATAGCACTTGGCAGACGCCCTTATCCACCGAGGCTTACATTTTTATCTCATTATACATCTGAGCAGTTGAGGGTTAAGGGTCTTTCTCAAGGGCCCAACAGTGGCAACTTGGTGGCGCTGGGGTTTGAACAGGGGACCTTCCAGTCAGCAGCCCACTGCCGTAATCACTGTGCTACCCATGCCCTTTTTTATGTATACAGTATAATATATATACTGTAACATTTTCTCTTAGTCATTTCTATTGAAGCATGGGTCATCTCCCACATGTGTGTTTTTTCTGTTTTTTGATGATGCTTGGTGGGTTTCCTCCCACAGTCCAAAGACATGCAGATTAGAGTATGTGTGGTGTGTGCATGTGTGGATTGGCACCCTGTGCAGGATGTACCCCGTCTTATGCCCGAAGTTTCCTGGGATAGACTCTAGGCTTCCTGCAACCCTGTATAAGATGAGCGGTATAGAAGATGAATTTGAAGTTGAAGAATGTATGCTCTACACGATTGCCAATTTGCAATTGTAACTACATGTTTACTGTGTTATTATTACAATAAACATAGTGTATAGTATCTACCTACCTCCTTACCTACCCCTACCTACCTACCTACCTACCTACCTACCTAATGAAGTGGCCACTGAGGGTATAATCTATCTGGTGTGTTCAGTTTACACTCACCCATAGATTCTGGCATGCTTGAAAAAAATCTGGATGTTTTCAGCAACGAAAAATAATGCATTTTATTTTATTTATTTTTATCGGTCGTCTTTCTACTCACCCAAGGTCACCGTCCAAAATTCAAAGGCGCAATAAATAATTAACATCAAGTAATAAATAACAGTAAAACACTATTAGATAAAACAGTTGACAGAATATCAGTTAAAACAGATAAAGTCATGGTGAGATTTGATAAGCGCTTTTGTGTAAACGGGTCTTAAGACGTGATGTGAATGCGGTTGGAGAGTCTTTGTCACGAGAAGAGAATTGCAGAGACGAAGAGCACTGTAGCTACAGGCTCTAGAGCTCATGATGGTCAAAGGAGTGGGTGGAGTTACATATTCTAGTTGTCTGGGTTTAGGTACTTTCACAAGTAAGTTCCTGTTCGCACGTGCGTTATAGCAGCTGTAACACAATACGTCTTAGAGCTGATTATCAGTACATCTTTACTCAGTAATATATACAGTACTGAGCTCTCTCTGTTACACACACATACACACACTATTATCGTCGAACGAACAGAAGCAGGGCATCATGGGAAAGTAGCTGGAGCAGCTCAGACCTGCTGCAGAGACGAGATAGCAGCGTTTACTAACCGAGTCCATGAGGGGCGTCGTTCAGGGACAAGCCATGTGGATTAGACATGAGGGCAATGAGCTCTGAGTGTGAGTGTGTCTGTGTGTGAGTGTGTCTGTGTGTGAGTGTGTCTGTGTGTGTGTGTGTGTGTGTGTGTGTGTGTGTGTGTGTGTCTGTCTCGGTGAGTGTGCACGCGTTATAACCATGCAGTAATATCATGCATGACTACTTTTTCTCTTGTGTGTTAAACAGAATTATGGGATTGCTGTGTTTGTGACGGGACACACGGACACACACACAAACATAATCATACACACATACATAGTACATATATATATAAACACACACTCTTACATCCGCTGAGTTTTTTCTTTTAATTTCTTCACATTTTTTTATTACTTTCATCCCTTTCATTTTCTTGTTTCCTTTTTCCTTTAGATTTTTCTGTCCTCCCTGTATTCTTTTTCTTTTCATTTCATGTTTTCATTTTCCTTTTTTTCTGAATTTTTCAATTAACTTCTTTTTTTCTTTTTCTTTTTGGGTTTCTGCTCTTGCTTCAGGTTGTTTTTCTTTTCCTTTCTCTTTTCTCTTTCCTTTCTTTTTTTTTTGCTTTCGTTTTGAGTCTGTTTTGATTTTTTAGCTTTCTTTTTTGAAATTTTTAAGATTTTTTTCCCTATTTTTTTTTTTGTCTGCATTTTGTCTTTCTTTGTTTCTTTGTCTTTGTTATTTTATCTTCTTCAGATTTCTTTCTTTCTTCCATTTTTCTCCTTCATTATTTTTAATAATGAAAATCATTAATTATAAATTTAGTTTTCATCTAAATAAATCACTGATTATAAATTAAAACATTATTTATAATAAATTATTATAAGTGAATCATTATTTTTTCCATTCCTTTGCATCTGACTTTTTTCTTTTCACGTCAGTGTTTCTGTTTAGCGTGTAAAACAAGATTATGAGATTATTACAGCACTGCATAGCGTAACATTAATGAGCGTCGCATAACAAGCTAATTCACGTTATGGCCTAAACTCTGAGCATGAGCTAGCAAGTTAACTTTTAATAGCATTGAATAACACTGCTGTAAGAGAGTGTGCTTTTGGTTTGACAGGAATGCTCGTCAATCTGTTTCCTGTGATGTCACTGTGTGGCCACGCCCCTCTGTTTACAATCAAAGCGTCTGGAATTTTATTCTTTCTGGAGTTTTTGCTAACGTCACCTCCATATATCATGCTAACATCACGTTAACATCACACCATCCATCATACTAACCTCATGCTAACATAACGCTAACATCACATTGTACATCACGCTAACATCACGGCGTACATCAGGCCAACATCACACCGTCCATCACTTCACTTTCCTGAGCATTCTTTTTCTCTTCCTCTTATTTTCTCCTTTATTTTTTTTATTTGTTTTTTCTACTCCTCGCTTCTTTAAACATCTTGTTTTTTTTTTCTTTTCCTTCATGCTCTCTTTATTATTTTCATTATTTTAAAGTTATTTTTGTTCCTTTATTACTGTTTGCCTGTTTTCTATTTCCTTTCCATTTTCTCCTCTTTTTAGATAATTTCTTCCCTTTTAATTTATTTTGTCTAATTTTTTTTTTTAATTCTCTCTTTTTATTTTTCTTTTTTTTTCTCTGTATTGATTATTTTAAAATATTGAGGCTTCATGAATAATGTAAAATTGTCCTGTAGTGTAATGTGGGGTGTGTGTGTGTGTGTGTGTGTGTGTGTTCTCACTCCTGCAGTATTATTTATGCTAATCACAGAAACCTCAGAATGCAGTGAGTCATTTTTACATCGAGTGTGTAAGAGGAGACATTTTGCATTGGGAGAATGTAAAAAAAAAATCTGTTTGATATTCGTGTGTGAGTGTGTGTGAGTGTGTGTGTGAGAGAGAAAAAGAGAGAGAGGTGAAGCACAATTAATGAATCGGCTTTGGCCTGAAGAAATCAGTAACTGATCTCTCTGGTGTTTTGTTCTGGACGACTGCCAGGACCACTGAATATCTATTTCTCTCTCACACACACACACACACACACACACACACACACACTGCAGAAAAACTTCACACTTTACCCCCCACTCGTTTATCTACTTATTATAAGTTCTGTCGGTTTAATGCAGTAGGTAAAACCGATTTTGGTTGGCCATTTGTTTATGATTCAAGGATTTAATATTCAGTGGCTACGGAATATTAATTTGTACAGGACAGAGTTTTGTCAGGGCTGTTTGAATTTGTGATGTTTTTGTCCTGCCACACTTCCGGTTGTATGAGGTCACACGGTACAACGTGTGTATACTCATTGGTCAAAGAGTAAAAAACTTTGATCTGCGTATTTGTGTTACGTTATTTTCTAGAGATATTATTGATTTATCATTAATTGATCAATAGATGCAAATGATTAAACTAAATAAGAATTTCTTAAGTGATAAGTTTGTTTTGCATCATTTTTCTCCCTAGCTCACATATCCATTAACATATCCAGAAGGCAAAAATGTGAACCAAGAAAAAAAAATAGCGTTTAGTTCCCATTAATTAATATTCATTAATTGATTGTTGATTGTTAAAATGTTCAAATAATAGTTAAGAATTTTTTTTTTCAATTTACTGCCTTACGATTTACACAGGGAAAGTTATCACATTCAGGGTTGGGTTATATAGCCGTTTCATTCTCCAGTCCGTATTTTATATCCCAGACTTTTTTTAGATTTAATGGATTGTTTTAAAGGACGGTGGTCTTTGTTCCTCTTGAGTTTAGCTCACGCCTTAAAAATATATTTTTTGGGAATCATTGTCAATCTCTAGACTATCCACACTTCCACAGTGTTTATCAGTTTTAAACACTGTGGAAGTGGAAATTTTTTTTCCACATTTAAAAAAAAAAGAAAGTTTTTGGAGGGGATGTTGGGGTGATGTGTTGGGTTATAAAATGCAAGAGAACAAAAACAAGAAAGTATTTAATTTAAAGAAATGTTAGTTTTCTGGGTAATCCTGTCACAGTCCTCTCATTTTTTTGGAAAGTTTTTGAACCACGAAAGGAAAATGATCCGGATTATTCTTTTCTCTTCATGATGGACTAAAATGGGGAGGACGAACATCTGACTTAATGAACACTCAATTTGTTGGTTAGACAGAAGGCCAATGTAGGGTTAAAAATATTTTTTTTATTATTAGCAGTATTTAGGGTTTTTTTTTGGTTTGTTTTTTGTTTCCCCCATGACACGTTGTTCATGCTGTACACTGGCTTTGTGCTGCTCCAAGGAGGTCGTAGGGTGTGTGTGTGTGTGTGTGTGTGTGTGTGTGTGTGTGTGTCTGAGTTCGGGCGTTGGCTGTTTTGCATACATTGTGTGTTTTGAAAGTCAAATGAAAGAGTGAAGTTTATTCTAATGTACACATTCTAATCTACAGCACCATGCGAAAGTCACTCGCTTTTTAACCACATTATGTCCCTGGGGTTAAATTTCATATATTCTCTTTTATCAGGAGTTAATTTTAGATTTTCAGACTTTTGTATCTGTTAAAAAAAAAAAAAAGCAGGCTGTTGAGAAATGGAGCACTTGTCAGCAGCTCCCATAGCAAAATTTTGTTGCTCAGAATGAGCTTTTTCTTGTCTCATGAGACTGAATTGAGCTGTCTCATTACAAGCTCGTCTTTTCCATTTCTCCTAAACCCCACTTAGGAGAAACAAAGAGACATAACAGACACAAAGCGAGACATACTTTTGAAAAACATTTAAGAGGTCTGAGATGTACATGAGAAACAGAACTGCATTTGAAGGAGAAGCTAATGAGCCATTCATAAGACCATAATGAGAATAAAGTCAGATATAAATGAGATGCATGAAACACAAATAAGAAATATTATAGTTTTATTTAACATATTTTTAAAAATCCTCAATTAACAGCATATAGTGTAATAAATTTACAATTCACACAATATAACAGACTCCAGCAAAATCTGGCAAATCAAGACACTAAATGATGCGCCTCCGAGTGGCGCAGTGGTAAAGCGCTCGCCCTATCATCTGGGGAGTGCTGGTTCGAACCCCGGGTGATGCTGTTTTCCTCTCACAGCCGGAGGCACAGAGAGAGCTGATTGGCCGA
>JAOVVA010000024.1:17858877-17869756 GCA_028565275.1 Leiocassis micropogon
CCATATGTGGTATTTTATAGTTTTGAAATCCCCAGTATTGTTGTAGAATGTAGAAAATAAATCACTAAACAAAAACAGATATTTGCAAGTGACCCCAAACTTTTGAACGGTAGTGTACATCTACAGAAAGATTCACTAATTCATACTCTGAGAGATGAATGAATCTTAGTCATGACCAAATGATTCACCAACTCAAATAGTAATAGAAGAGTGACTGTAGGTCTTAAAATAAAAAAAAAAGACAACACTGATTCAGACACAGAGAAAGGAGTAACTTCCAGCCATGAACGAATGATTTACTGATTTAAACACTGATAGAGGAATAATCTCAGCCAAGAATGAAAGATTCAACTTAAATAGTGATGAAGATATGAATCTGAGTCTTGAAAGAAAATATACCTGATTTAAATAGTGAGAAAAGGAGAGAAGCTCAGCCATCACAGAAACATTCACTGACTCTGAGGAATGAATCTAAGCCATAAATTAATGATTGTAATGATCATAAATGAGTGAATCTATAACGAAAGATTTACTTATCTGAATCCTGATGGATGAGCAAATCTTAGCCATAAACAAATGTTTCACTGGCCCAGATAGTAATAAAGGAGTGAACCTAGGTCTTGAAAGAAAATATTCACTTATTCAGACACTGAGAATGAAGGGAATCTCAGCAATGGCAGATCGATAAACCGACTCAAGGATCACCCACTTGATTCACCATACATGCATCGTCAGATATGACTCACGCGTACCTTTAATGTTTCAAAATCTATATTATATAAATGTAAATGTGTGGAAACAACAAGTTTAGATTTTCGGGGTTGCACCAAAACAAAAGAAGTACATTTCAGCGACATACTTATTTGTTCTTTAGACTGACTCGTTCAAAAGACTGAATCGTTATACATTGGTCATAAATAACCATGTCTGTTAAGCAACATATTATGCTTATGTATGAAAAAAAAAATCCATTCAAATGCACACTAAGAATATAACACACTTATGCATCTGTGGAGTAGAAAAAAAATCTGTGCTGCATCTGTCTGTGCTGTAAAGTTGATGACTGAATTTTATCGGTTAACGTGTCGAGAGATTTCTTGATTCCACTCCGGGTTTCCCACTTCCCGGAGTGCTGAATGAGAATATTACTGAGGCTAGCGTTTGCATCAAATATTTATAAGCTGCCCTTCTTTTCCAGAGGGTTTGCTTCACTAGTCACTCACTCAGAACTGTTTGTTCAGAGAGAGAGAGAGAGAGCAGACAAGGTCTTGGGATTAAGGTGAAAATGAAACGGTTCTCCAAAGAAGCGAATGAAACCCTTATACCTATTGCATATTACTTACAGTAGCTGTTCAGCTAAGACAACAGTGAGGAATTAAAATCCTGCCTTTTTATAGTTTGAGATAATTAATTGAAAGACAAGACTTAAAGCTGGTCAAAATAAATCATACAACATCATCACCCTAAGTATCTTGAAAATATTTGCTGATAAATAACACTACTTTCTGTGATTTTACCCAGCAGTTGCCTGGTATGCTAGCTAGCTAAGCTTAACTTGCTATTCATGAAAGCTTTCAGAAAGATGTTTAGGAAATTACTTCTATCCAAATAACAGAACATAATGTCATAGATATCAGCTGCTGTTGTGTATTTATTTTCTGAAAGAGAAATTTTAGACTAAAGTATGTTTTCAGTGTTAGCATAGTTTGTGATAATGGTGACGCTAATCTGCTAACTAGAAAGCTCCTGAGTTATTTCTTCATTTGTACCACAGAAAAAAGGAACCAGCAAATGTCATTAATAGTAGTGTAATTAATAATAGTGTGTGTGTGTGTGTGTGTGAGAGAGAGAGAGAGAGAGAGAGAGAGAGAGCATTTATTAGCATTTATTATACACTAGTATTAGCGTCAGTTGTATTAGTGTTTTCTCTCTAATCATTCAGAGATTGTGTGTGTGTGTGTGTGTGTGTGTGTGTGTGTGTGAGACAGAGAGGGAGAGAGATTGCTTTTAAAACCATGTGAACACTCTGGTGCAGGGCTTCTGTAATTTGTATGTAAGCCATCGGTTTCCATGGTGATGTTCACTCTACGTCCACTGAGATATTTCTGGAGTGGAACTTATTTGTACACACACACACACACACACACACACACACACACACACACACACACACTTTAATGCATACTTCCACAAAGACTTAGTGTTGGTTTCAGCTGTTTTGATTATCATAACTTAAAAGAAAAGTGTGTGTGTGTGTGTGTGTGTGTGTGTGTTGCTCTTGCTGCTCACAATGCTCTTACAGCAAAAGTAATATAGAGAAGAAACAGATCTTTGATATAATGTTTTTTTCAGTGGCATCAAATCAGCCCTGAAATAAGCTCCGCCTCTCCAACTCTGCTTCTTCTATTTACAAGGCATCGAATCAAATATAGTTTTATCTGTCAATCAAATCAATTATTATGAAGATTATTGGTTTTATTGCGGTTGCAATATGACGCAGCAGACAGCAGAGAGTGCTAATCATTACACATGGCTTCTTTTAAGAGACTGAAAACACATGAATGTTTCACCATACAACACTCTACTCTTACACAGCAGACACACAGTGATCTAATGGTGTATGAAGCTGCTTTCCCTAGCTCTTCCTTAGCTCTCTCTCTCTCTCTCTCTCTCTCTCTCTGTTCTTAGTCCCCGTTCTCCATGTGCGTGGGAAGAGACACCATCTATCTGAGTTGCGTTTTATTTCTGGCTCACAGGAAGGTTGCAACAAAGGCTTCTGAGTCACCGAAATGCACAATAAGGGCCGATGCATCGATTTAGTACATGCACCAGTGCCACTGCTGCCGATTGGAACGCCGGCTAATTACACAATCAGCTGACTTCAAAGCCTTTCTTCATCAGTGTGTGGTGTGAGTGGGAGTACGCCGAGCCGCGGGAGCAGGCTCCTCTCACTGCCTTACTCTCAGGCTAATCATTAGCAGCCACCGTTGCTCATTAAGGTACTAGCTGATTTGACAATTTGGACATTTTTCAGCCAGACACGAGTAATGTGGTTCTGCAGAAGCGTAATTTCTTTTGCACTAAATAAATGTCAAGTGATTATTGAGTTACGGTGAGAATCAGATGACAGGCCCGTATAAATTATTAATCAGGCTCCTGTCCAGGTACCGTGTGCTGATCAATGTATCTGCTGCACACACTGTCTTAGAGTCTTATTCTGTAGCGTGTGTGATGAAGGGAGAAGAAGAGAGAGAAAGGAAGTAGAAAGAAGAGGAACAGGAAGGAAGGAAGGAAGGAAGGAAGGAAGGTAAATTAGGATAGGAAAGGGGAAGGAAAGCAGGAAGGAAGGACAATTATGATGGAGTCCAAGGATTGAGATTAAGTAAGAAAGGAAAGAAAAATGAGTATTGAGACAAAAAGTAAAGGAAGGAAGTGATTGGTGGGTTGAGTAGGAAGGAGACTAAATAGAGATTAAGTAAAGGAATGTCAAGGAAAGAAGGAAGGGAGGGAAGTGAAGGTGGAAAGGGAACAAAAAGAAAGGTAAAGAGGATGAAGACAAAGGATGGAAATAAAGGAGATTAAGGAAGTAAGAAAAAAGAAAGCAGAAGGAAAATGAGGAATGAGGTGAGGAAGTGAAATTGAGATTTAGTAAAGAAATAGGAAGAAAGGAAGGAAAGAAAGAGGAGAGAAACAAAGGATGGAAAGGGAAATTAAGGAAAAGAAAAAAGGGCAGAGATGGAAAGGATGTAAAAATTGAAGAAGGTATAAATGAAGAAGATGGGAAAGTAGAGGAATGAAAGCAAAAGAAAGGGGTCATAAATATTAAATAAGTAAAGGGAAAGGAGGGAAGAACCAAGAAAAGGGGAAGGAAGGAAGGAAATGGAAAGCAAAGAAAGACAAGGATAGCAAAGAAGGAAAGGGAGAGGAAGGAAAGGAGAGCTGCGTATGAGATAGCATCATTTCATCACTCCTACCCTTCCTCCTGTTGTTTTGTGTGTAAAAGCTGGCACTTCTGTTCTCTTCCGCTGACATGCATAATCATTCCGCTGGAAAAGAAAGAGGCTTTTAACAAGGCTCTGAGGTCGGTGTGTAAAAGTAGATTAGTGATCAGAGAGAAGGGACGTCCTCTCCAGCATTCCTCTTAGCAAAGTCATTATCACCAGGGAAAAATGATTTAATATCCAATAACAAAATGAATGATGAAGTCGTTCAGGACCCCAACGGGAATGTGATGCAACCTGAGTGCTGAGTGTGAACATTCCTGACATTTTTCTACACTTTCCTTCCTGTCCATCAGTCCCTGGTCTGCTGCTGTTTGACTCGCATCAGCCCTGAAATTAATTATTCCCACTGCGGGGCCTGTTCATTAATGTTTATGACACAAACAGATGGATATTTTTACTCAAGACTCTGTGTGTGTAATTTGAGACCATGGCCTTTGTAATTGATTGTAATAATAATGGTGTCAGGTGACAAAATGAATGTAGTTAATCATTTGCTGTGATAATCATGTTATGACTTGTTTATTGAGATTGACAGGTACAAAGGCCACATCTCCTTAATTGAGACTGACAGGTACGAAGGCCACACCACTTTTATTGAGACTGACAGGTATGAAGGCCACACCTCCTTAATTGAGACTGACAGGTACAAAGGCCACACTTCCTTAATTAAGACTGACAGGTACGAAGACCACACCTCCTTTATTAAGACTGACAGGGACGAAGGCCACATCTCCTTTATTGAGACTGACAGGTACAAAAGCCACACCTCCTTAATTGAGACTGACAGGTACCAAGGCCACACCTCCTTTACTGACAGGTACAAAGGCCACACCACCTTAATTGAGACTGACAGGTACGAAGGCCACACCTCCTTTACTGAGACTTACAGGTACAAAGGCCACACCTCCTTAATTGAGACTGACAGGTACAAAGGCCACACTTCCTTAATTGAGACTGACAGGTACAAAAGCCACACCTCCTTAATTGAGACTGACGGGTAGGAAGGCCACACCTCCTTTATTAAGACTGATGGGTACGAAGGCCACACCTCCTTAATTGATACTGACGGGTATGAAGTCCACACCTCCTTAATTGAGACTGGGAGGTACAAAGACCACACCTCCTTAATTGAGACTGACAGGTACAAAGGCCACATTATCTTTATTGAGACTGACAGGTACGAAGGCCACACCTCCTTAATTAAGACTGACAGGTAAGAAAGCCACACCTCCTTAATTGAGACTGACAGGTAAGAAAGCCACACCTCCTTAATTGAGACTGGCAGGTACCAAGGCCACACCTCCTTTACTGAGACTGACAGGTACGAAGGCCACACCTCCTTTACTGAGACTGACAGGTACCAAGGCCACACCTCCTTAATTGAGATTGACGGGTACGAAGGCTACACTTCCTTAATTGAGACTGACGGGTACAAAGGCCACACCTCCTTAATTGAGACTGGCAGGTACAAAGGCCACACCTCCTTTATTGAGACTGACAGAGAGACAGGAAAACTTGGCATGGGGAAGTCAGAGGATTTTATTTTTCTGTAGTTGATCCCGCTATTCACAAAAGACGAGTAGACCAGGGGTCTTGGTCTCGTGCTGCGAAAACAGAAGTAATAACACTCCTCCCATCATGGAGATGTGCTTTACCTGGTGTGTTTTTCATCAGAAATAAATTTAAAAGAGAATCTTTTTTATTTTTCTTGGATTACACTCGGGGCCACTGCAGGGGGGTAACGCGAGCCGTTAGACGTTTCTCTTTCTGCACATCTTGGCGTCAGGCAGAACGGCATTATGCAGTTTTGGAAAGTGGCGATTGTGTTTTTATAGGCAATTAGAAACAAGTGCTTGTTTTATCCATGCTGTATGAAACAAAGCTAGAGGAAGACACCGTGGTGGTGAGAGCAGATGACGGTGTGTTCGGCTCATAATGAGATCCGCTCTATTAAACGGTGCAGTGTCGCAGTGATGTACAGGGAGCGTGGCCACTCTAGTGTACATCATACTAATTGGAAGGGGCAGTGGGGACCGTGTGTGCTTGTGTGTATCTGTGTGTGCATGTGCGCGCGTGTGTGTGATTTTCAGACCACTGTGCTGCCAAAGCGCTACCACTGTAATAAAAATGTAACACTCTCTCTAAGTCCCTATTCTACAATAAATATAAGCTGTGAGGACGACTCGCTGCTCGAGCCTTATTCTGTTGTACTGCTTTTTCTTCGATTTTTGCCTCCTTTTGTAACTTGAATAGGTGCTTCGATTTGTACAGTGAATCGTTCTGACTTAATTCTCATACAGCACCCTAATCTGGACTACAACTACAGTCTTGACCGTAGTTATGTTTAAGGAGCTACACTTCCATTCATTAATAAGCTGCTAACTGTTCAGCCATTGCTAACGTTACGCTTGTTAACACAGGAAGTAAATTAGGTTTACACTGCCTTCTTCACCATATTATTTCTGGCTTTATTGTTAAAAAGTGACTCCTGCTTTGAAATACATGACTTACGCATGCATAAAATTTATGGGCCTAAATGAACTGTAGCATAAACTCCATAGGAATCTAACCTTCTAACACAGTGTGAATTTCATTCAAAGTTGGTGTTGTGTAGGGCTAAAAAACATCACCCGGTTCAGTCACAGTGGCGAACGTATGGCAGGTTTTGCTATCAGACTTTACACTGATACAGCGCTTAGCACCGGGTCATTCTTACAAATGCGACCCCTGTGGATCTCTGTGTGATTCTAGCTTTCTGTAGAATGGCTTCCTTTAATTGAGCTCCATTCTTCATGTGTGTATGTGTGCATGCATGTGTTTGAGATCAGAGGCTTTGTGCTCCGAGCCGCTGTAGCCCTCTGCCATTACATTGTCACAATGCCCAATAATAACCTCTCTAATAACGGGTTAGGCTGTTCTCTCTCTCTCTCTCTCTCTCTCTCTCTCTCTCTCTCTCTCTCACACACACACACACACGATCACGCTGTCCCTTCTCCTCTCTCCCTCCTGTAGTGCTCTCTTCCTGAGGCAGCTTCGCCTCTTCATCTTCGACGTCACCGTAATTAGCGCAGCTGAATAAGGCCCAGCTCGCCACCTGCAATTACCCAGATTGCGGTTGACAAAGCGGGGCTCTGAATGAAACGGATGCTGCTGTGTGACTGACAGAGCGCAATAATGAGGAGCGGAGATGCCACAAGGAGCATCACTGCTCTGTAGGGGAGAGGGCACGGAGACCTCCTGCCGCTCTCCGCTTCTTGGTTTTATCCTCCTCGGCTAAATATATCCAACTGGTTTGCACGAAAATAGCTAAATCAATCTTTATTTTCGTTTTCCGTGATCGCCTATGGAGATTGCTCACCAAGTGGGGCGGGGTTAGGAGGGGAGTACGAAAAGGTAGATCCCAGAGTCTCTTGGGAATCGTAAAGGAGTTACAGGTTTCTCAGAAAACTTGGGATACCAACATGGAATGAGGTACTCATCAAAACACAAGCAGGTTTTGAAAAAAAAAAAGCAAAAAAGAAAAGGTGAGATGTGCTGTAAGGAAATAAAACACTGCACTGCTATTAACTCAAATTGGACCATCAATGTCACTCAATCTCAGACAGACCTGGCGAAATAAGCAAGAGAGACCGGAATCAGGGCTCTGGCTTGAAATGAGTCAAAAGGTTGCAAATTCTTAGCCAGATTTCTGCCTCTCTCTGTGAGCCTTCAGATTCCAGCTTTAAACATCAAGTGTGTCTTTAATGAGCTCAATGTGTACATGTATCATATGTATCATATTTTCGTTTCATCCTCTACAGGTCCAGTGGGGAGAGTACGGAGCCGTTAGTAGAGTGGGTGTGTACGTGACCCTGGCCACATGATGATGATGAAAGGCCTTTCCAGCAGCCGCAGCCACCACCACATGGTGGCGTGCGAGCCTTCGTATGACCCTATGGGTCACCACGGTGATCGCAAGCCCTACCTCATCAGCCAGATCGAGGCTCCGCCTCCTCCTGATCATCCGTATTACTCGTCGCGGAGCTCTTACCAGCCGGACTGTGTGGTGCCTTATGGGACCTTCCCGCGACGCCACTACAGCACGAGCCATGAGACTAAGGACGAGTGTGCCGTCGTGCCCTACACAGGTGGAATGGCGCCTGCGGGAAAATGCCAGCGAGTGCCAGTTAACCTGATGGAACATCTGGATCGGCAGCTTCCGATGGCACGGGATGGCTATCACACGTTGCAGTATAAACGCGCAGCAGCTGCTGCGGCTGCTTTAGAGCAGCGTAACGACAGTCCTGGACGTATCCGGCACCTGGTGCACTCGGTGCAGAAGCTTTTTACCAAGTCACACTCGTTAGAGGGGCCTCACCACGGTGGACATGGCCACGGACACAGTAAGAGTAGTATGAATGGAAGCAAAGCTAGTCCTGACGGAGAGAACACGCCGGCACCAACACCACGGCAGCGCAAACGGAGCAAGAGCCGCGAGCGCTGCAAATCGGCCGAGCCCAAGCAGCGGACGCCGCCCTCAGGATACTGGAGCTCGGATGAGCTGGAGCGGGACGTCTGCCCTCTGCGCCATGCCGCGCCAGGCATCATGACCGTGGGTCGTCACCCGGAGCGGGCGCAGTCTCAGTACTTCCTGGAGGCGTGCGGAGCAGAGCCGACACTGAAGAACTCGCGCAGCAGCAGCGATGTGGCCAAGTGCACAACCTGCGCCATCCCGGCACCAGGCACGGACGTGGCACAGCTGGGGAAGAAAAGTGCATGGTCGTCCTCTCTCACGGTGAGCAGGGCACGCCAGGTGTACCAGCAGGCCGCTGTAAATCTAGATAAGGCGCTAGTGAAAGCAGAGGCTTGTCAGCAGGAGCGCACATGCCAATTCTTGCAGGTATGCCAAATCCAAATTTAAACAATTCCAACACCCTTTATTAATAATTTTCTCCCTGCACCCCCATGCTTACCTCACCTACCTTCACTTTCACCCTCACCACCACCACCACCGTCACATCCTCTTCCTCCTCCTCCTCCTTCTCCTCCTCCTCCTGCTTTCAGCTGGAGAGAGGCACCAACTTTGATTTGAGTTCTGCTGAGAAGTAAGTGCAAACCACTAGCCGCCTTACTTTCTAGTTAGATGATCATGTATTATTTCCGGTATTTTACTTAACCTCAGAACCTTTAATATTTCATCTCTTCCTTTATAATTTTTTTTTGTCAGATCTTTCTATCATTTATGCATTATTGAGGTGGTGTGTATTAGAACTGTCACAATTACATCATCATTGAAAAATTAGGTTTTTAACAGTCGAGAGATTTTATTGAATCACGGGTTTAGTCCATGTATGCGCGTTATTACACTGCTTAAACGTCTGTTTGGATTTTTTTCCTAAAGAATACAATCTGATGATAGCTTTCACCTTATGACAGACATGGTCATACACCAGTGAGGCACCATTTTTTCATGTATTTTTCGTAGCTGCCTGAATTAGTAAATTTTGTCGCTCCTCATAATAATTTGTAGTGACTTCATGTGCACGTGGTCTGTTAAAGTAAAAAGAAAGTCAAGTTTAAACAACAATAATTGTGGCAGGTCTAATGTGTATGCATGTGTTAAATAAAGATGGGACAGGACGTGTGTGTGTGTGTGTGTGTGTGTGTGTGTGTACGTCTGTCTGACATGTGATTAAATTAAATGAAAAGTGGTTCTGATTGGTTTTGGGTCCCGAGTGATAACCTGAGTATCTGAGGATTTCAAATCCTGGAGTCAAGTGGTGACCGTTTCACTTCCAAGGAAGATGTGGGAGCCTTCGTTTTATCACATGTTCAATTATTTAAATCTGCATAAAAGCACTTCAGGAAGAGTGCTGAGTGCTAATGGTGGGTCGCATCACATGGTTAATTATTCAGATAGCCAAGATTTCGGGTTTGAGTCTTACATCCTCATGTAGGCACCACTTGTATGGAGAGCACATCCTGGGATTGAGTGACGGGCATCCCTGCATCAACAAGAGGTGGAGCTTAGATTAAAATTTCATCAGCCAATTGCAAAACTAGACTGTGAGACGAAACTAAAACATACAGCTTGCTAGTAAACATCTGTTACTCCTGTTACTAATTTAAGATATATCAGCTTTGCACACAAGACAAGATTTTGAGCTGTCACTCAAAATCAGAATTCGATATCTGAAGCCAAAAGGATCCGATGTCATTGTACATACAGTGTATTGTAATATTGTATATTACTTAAAATAACTAACATAAACAGTTTAGGAGAACTCTTCTTCATCTTATACATGGTGCAAGGCTGACAACATGGTTACGAATGATACATATGAAATGCTAGTATGATGCATATGATGAACTAGTGCTTGTAGGATGAAATATTAATAGAGATTTTACGTAATAATTATCTTTAAAGGGTCATTACACACAAGACCGTAAGTAGTTTGCACTACACACACAACCACACAAAAAAACCCTAAGGAAAAGTTCTTGGTAATAAATGTTTGTCGTTTAAGGGTCATTAAACATGAGACCTGCAGTAATTATCACAGCAGTGCTGTAGAGGGGGAATAAATGCCACCTTGACGTGCACTGATGCTAACCTCAGTGTTACTCGCTGTTAAAGTAGAAAAACCTGAAGTTCATGGTAAGAAATAACGACCCAGTTAAAAGAGGCGTGGTCTGTGTAACTGAAAGACTCAGGAGGCGTGGCTTCTGTGCCTGATAAACTCAAAAGTAGGTGTGGCCTCTGTGACTGAGTTTATCATGCAGAGAAGCCACACCTACTGTGAGTCTATCAAAGCAGGTGTGGCCTCTGTGCCTGATAGGCTCGGGAGGTGTGGCCTCTGTGCCTGATAGGCTCGGGAGGTGTGGCCTCTGTGCCT
>JAOVVA010000024.1:17900531-17917774 GCA_028565275.1 Leiocassis micropogon
CAAAGCCTTACTTGAGCATGTTTTTATTTATAATAATAATAATAATAATAATAATTATTATTATTATTATTATTATTATTATTTGGTCATAGAAACAATCAACAGCAACAACAAAAACACGTGATCATGTGTATCCGTGCTATTTCTTTGCCTATGTGACCCCTTTGTTCAATTGGTTAAAATTAACAAAAATTTGAGTGCTGAGCAATCCTGAGCCCTATATATGTTATAAAAAAAAATAACAGCAAAACAAATAATGGCTAAAATTCTCTGTGTTTTAAAGGCTACTCTCAAACCTAAACACATTTTATTTACTTGCCACTTTTTCAACCGAAAAGCGTACAAGAAAGAATGTTGCCAAATTGTACTCCATCTATCATTCATATGCAGATTTTTGGAGTTCCTTAAATTAAGATAATTCTAGGGGTCATTAATTTTTCCCCAAGCCTTTCCAACGAGATTCCTGGAGAATAGCCTCTAAAACATTTCAGCTGTTTTTTATCTTAATGTTTTAAGTGTTTTCAGATGTATTGTAATTCCTAATTTGCTCAATAATGCAACAAAACCAAAAGCTCATAAAAGGGCCAAGATCCCAGCGTTTAAAAGAAATTAAAATAAAAACCCGTGTTGTGCGTTCATTGAAATTAGGATGTGAAGTTTTAATGCAGCTGCGAGACTGTTCAAGAGATGGTTGTAACGTTAAAAAAATTAACACTATCTTGCTTAATAACCTCAAACCATTTTGTTATTCACGTTCGCACTTACATTATTATCATTTTAAAATGTATTATAATTGGGATTATTGAAACACATATGATGACATATTTTCTAGAAGAAACTATTCTGAAGATCTTTTAAATGAGTGTAGGTTACTCTGATGGTTTGTCCTGATCTTTAAAGCCTTTTCAAGCGATCTGTAATCCCAAACTATAAACACATTTGCCACTTTTTCAGCCCAAGAGCTCACAGGAAAGAACCAAGGCCCTGCCAAATTGTACTCCATTTATATTTCATATGCATATTTTTGGAGTTCCTTAAATTAAGATAATTCTTGTGTTTTTCCCCCAAAGCCTTTGCAACAAGGTTCCTGGAGAAGAACCTCTAAAAGATTTCAGCTGTTATACTTTATCATGATGTGTTTTCAGATTGATTGTAATCCGGAATTTTCTCAAGAATGCTACAAAATCAAAAGCTCTTAAAGGACTTAAAAAATTAAACTCCTCTAATCCTCTGTTCTGCGTTCATTTAGTGCCTTGTTTGTTTACAGCGTCAATCAAAATCACAGGTTTCCATATGAGGTCCTTGGGAACCCCCTGGCCTGCACATTAATTTTCCATCAATCAGCTAATTAGCAGCTCTTTCTCAGTTGAGGTCAGTGTGTTAGAGCTGAAAATCAGGACAAATTACACTCCAGGACCACAGAGAAAAACATGTGATCTTTACGTTTTTACTAAAATCTCAAGGGACCGCTAAAAATTAGGCATCTATGAACAATGATTCTGTTTGTTTTGAATATTCTCCTGGTGCCACACCTCCTTTTTATGATAGTGATTATTTAGCAGATATTATTTATATATTACATTTCCAGTGCGTGCAAACAAACACTTTTAGACTCATAGCATTCTTATAGGAATGAGTTATATTTTAGTTCGCTTTGCGCTTTCCCATTGTGAATCTTGTTGTTGTTGTAATTAAAATCTGGCAACCTCGCCATGGTCCTGATGATCTCTGCAGGTTTTTAGGATACCTGGGCACTTAAAAGCATAAAGCAGCCATTAAAAGCTTTTTAGGACAAGGCCAGAGCGTAAGGCTCTTTGTGTTCCGCCATTAGTCAAAACGAACAGAACAGAACAGGCAATTTAGCAATACAATATTAAATAATTCTGCATTATTTATCAAACGCAACAGTCCAGGTTGTTTACACGTTGCAGTTTCCTAGTGCTTGATGTTATGGTTGTAATTTTACTAATTTTAATCTTACTAACAAGTGCGTCATGGCCAGAGGAAGTGAGGCGATAAGGGAAATATGCTCTTAGATCACTCAATTAATGTCACTGAATTTATCCTTTTCATTCTTTTAATCTGTTTTGATCTAATCCCCTCCCTAAACCCTGTTTGACACTGCAGGATTACACGGATTAGACTCGGCGAGGATTAGCCGAACATTTTGGTAATACATTTTCTTCACAAATAATGAAAGTGCATGGTCCCTCTCCCCAAAAAAAATCTCATCCTTTTTTTGCTCTTGCAGGCTTCCAGCTAGCACCGACTGTAGGCTGTGGTGCATCACGTGACCCCAGACGTGTCATTTATAATATTCTCCATTGTACCGTCTGTTCCAAAAAAAAAAAAACGAACCAAAAAAAAAAAACAATCCGAGATCCAAGTGTTGCTATTCCCAGGCCAACCCCCGGTTTGCAGCGGTCACCGCCGTCGCTGAGGCTCTGACATTTCTCTTAATTGATTGTGTGAAGGTGGCGGTCACGGTGGCGCCGTCTGCACTCCTCCACCAGCGCGCGCTGCCCGTTCCACCTGTCCTGCGTGAATGCGCGTTAATGAGAACGGATGGAATGTAGAAATTTATTTTATCCAACAACTAAATGTTATGCGTAATTAACGTGGAACTTGGCGTGGAAGGCGAATTGTGACCTTTTTTGTGCAAGGAGCGTGTTAAAGTGACTGACAGGCTGTCCTTCAATTCAGTGCTCTAAAGGCTTATACACGACCTAGTGCAGTATGTCATACACAGCCGTATGTGTAGGGTCTTCACTGGTTCTTTTCGTTTAAATTCACCCTTTTTTTTTTCTTTTTTTTTTTACAAACAACAACAATCAAACTACGGCTCGATTTTATACTGTAGATTTTATATACTGACTGTCCTTGTCAGAAAAAGCTTCCAGTAAAATATAGAGCATATTTTCTATTTTATGATCAGTAAATGACTCACTGAATATATGAAGAAGTAAACATTTATTTATTTAGTTGTTTATTGTTTATACAATTATCGTTGACGTTTAAGGCCAGAAAAAGAAATAGGTTAGTAAAAAGCAGGTTTAACTCTACTATTAACGCCTGGAAAAGATGTAAAGTGGTTTAAAATGCATAAATGGACAGCATTAGCATAAGAGAAAAGTCTTAATGGTGCACTAAAACACGAGATAAAATAGGTCTGACGTCATTTTGATTTTCAAATTCAATTTCTGGCTTAAATTTGCCGTGTCACATCTTCATTCTCATCGTCATTATCCAGTCATGAATTGTTCAAAGCTTAGGTGTGATTCTGCTGATGTAAAATTTATATATATATATATATATAAAATGTATATTAGAAATATACTGTATAAGCCTAGAGATAAGACGATTTATACACAGGTATACATTGAGTTTTTCACAACATACATGCAAGTTTCAATTACAACTAAAAATCATTTAAAATAATGAAAAACAGCATTTTGCCAGTCCCGCCTTATTTAATCTATGCCACAGGTAATCATTAAAATATTTTCAAATCTTACTGTTTGCGTAAATCTTACTGTTTTTATTTATGTAAAAAAAAAAAAAACGCATCAGTTCATAGACTTTATACATTGTGTCTATGCACTATTCTTTTTAAGAACTGAACAATTTGTCCTATACCATATATCATTCATTCAAGATCAGTCATTTCTATTGAATGCCGATTTTTATTATTGTTTCAAGAAAAAATATTTTATTCTCAGTTAAATTACCCATGCTGGAGCAAACATTACAAAAAGTCTAAAAGCAGCCTATACATCTATCAGAGTCGCAATCTGAGGATCCTCATCTATCTTACAAGTTTTAGGTTTTGAACTGTTGAGTGATTTATTTATTTATTTTTATTTTTATTATTTTATTATTATTTTTTTTTGTGGGGGGGGTGGACCCCTGGCCGTGCGCTCCGACACCACAAAAAATCTCCACGCTTTTTTCATAACAAGCCGAGCCCAAAAACGTGAAGCACATTTATCACTACCTTTTTATGCAGGCTCTGTTTTAGATGCGCTCTTTAGCATACAGGCTGCTGCAGACTGCGGTGTTTATTCAGCTCTTTGACTCTCCGAAACGCGCAAGTGGTGAGATTCCCACGGACCGAGCCTCACGCTGCAGCCTGCCGCGACAACCATTACACTTTTAGCACAGCCTCCTGCTCTCTAACCAAAAACGACCCCCCTCGATCTTTGTTTGAATAGGGTTTGTTGATAGACTCTAACCAGCCAGCATCTCAGGTACCAGCGTAATTTGTTGGCCCTGTTTGGCCACCACTGAGAGCCACGCTGCTGCTACCAGCCCCCCTCTATAATAAAACCATACGCGCCCTGTCCTCCAGACACTGCCTTATTTATTCTTCCTTGTCGCTTAATGACCTCTCGAGTGAAATGAAGTGAGCTTAGTCGGTGCTAGAACCTGAGCAGATAAAAGCCTCGCGTGCTGAAAGTGCCATACAGCAGAAACTCTCAGTGTTAACTTGACACTTTACTGAATATAGTGTTAGAGCGTTCACTTAAAAGTTAATACAACACTGCAGGTGATGATGCAACTTCCAGGTGCCAGTGCAACACTGCTGATGTGAGGTGATGTAATGTAATGTGTATGTATGTGCAGACTGAAACTGTTGACAAACAGATAAAAAAGTAACAATACATATTTTTTTATAGCCAGTATTAATACTGCATGCACACTTTGCACAGGTGTACTTGGGACAGCTGAATATGACCATATACAATCTACTGTATAGATTTTCTCCTATTGCTCAAATCGTCGTATTTAACTCCTGTCATTTTTCATTAATGTGCTTCTTTCAGGCACTTATTCTAATAAGAATTGAAATATATTTGCAGCAGTCAGAACCTTAGAAGAAGAAGAAGAAGACGAACCATCTTGTCTTATTTTATGTATTTATTTTTTTCATTGCATCGTTCTCTAATTAATGATGTTACCAAATAATAAGTATCAGGCATAATAATGCAAATATGTAGCCATATATTGTAAATAACATTGTTTCATGTGCATTAACGTATTTCTTTGTTTACCTTGAATTATATTAACAAACGTACCTTTTTTATTTTTTTAAATCAAATGAATTTTCAATCAATCATATACAACATGTTAAAGTCTTTTTTTAAATTTATCAAGGGATTGATACACATAATAATCATCGTAAATTGTAAAAAGTGAAAATATAATCTAGAACGACACAATCGTGTACTCATGCGTAAAAAGAAAGTGGGCTATTAATATTGGAGATTGTTTGTTTGTTTTAACACGTTTGTGCACATTTAGCAGAGTTTGTAAGCTAACATGCGTGTGCATGGCCACATCTCACCTCAAATCACAATTTTGAGAGGTTTTAATCAGTTTTGAAGTGTTTGGGGATGCCCTTCAGTTTGAGGAACTATGATAATAATAATAATAATATCAGGTTTAAATAATTTGATTATGCTGAGCTCATGAATCCAAAGCGCGCGTCCATGTTTATCCAAATGTTGCTCTAAAGATGTTATTCAGGATGATTATAATCAGGACTCGGTCCATTGTGATTGTTATAACTCGTGCCTCAACATCTCTAATCGGAGCCTTTTCAAAAAAGCGAGCGTTCCGTGCGTCCCATGCGCGTCTTCAAGAAAGAAAAACTCGCCACTGATTGATGGCCCCATGTTCCTCTCCTCCCCGACATCACTCTCTCTCTCCCTTCTCTCCTTTCGTGCGCCCACGGTTAGTGACGTATTGTACTCCATTGTGTCTCATTATCCCGCATTGTGCGGCGGCGCTCGTGCGCTCTCCGGAGCCGCGCGTCCGCCTCGGTAATGAAGTGCGCGAGCTCTTAAATGCTACCTGCTTTTTAAGAGAAGCCTTGAAACGGGGTCGCAGGGGTCAACCTGCCTGGGTGACCTCTGAAAAGCAGCGCATTGTCCGGTTTCCGTGGGTGCAAAAAAGCGCACGTGGACAAACGCAAACAGCACTTCATCGCTAATAAGAGCGAAGGACACACACACACCACAAAGTCCTCCAACACCTGCGTGGCTCTTCAGGCGCTGCTCGCCATCCGCTGCTGCTGCTGTTGTGTCGCGCCTTTTCACTGTTATAAAGCTTTTATATTTAACTGACTCGTGGCTCTTCATGGCGCACCAGACTGAAGCTGTTTGCAAATGAGAAATTAATTAGGGCCTAAATAATAATAATAATAATAATAATAATAATAATAGGGGAAAAAAGTGTTCATTAAACCTCTATCCAATATCAGCAGGGCACTGAGTAACATGATACACAACTGCCACCCGTGTAGCATAAAATATTGAATATGATTAAATATTAATCAGTAACCACTACATCATTACATTATTATAAGTATTCGTGTAATCATGACACCAACTTAAAATATAGCCACATATATTTTTATTATATTACTGCTTTAAAAAGAACATCCGAATAAAAAACATTTATTATTTAAGAATAACAAATGTGCTTTTTTTCATATGCTATATCTTTATAAACGTAGCCTATGTTATAGATTTTTTTGCAATATTTTACCCCAAAATTATTTTTGACATGTGACATCATGATGATGAATGATGATGAGGATTTATTAGTTATTATAATTATAATAATAATAATTATTATTATTACATGGTAGTTATTGGTTAAGTTCCAATAAAATAAATAAATAAAAGACTACTAACCAGTCAAATGTGTTCCCTAATTAATTAAGTGATAAAAATGTTAATCGTTTTCTTAAGCGTTTGAGGGCGTAAATAAGGTGGGCGTGGCTTATCCTTAGGTGTGCGGCAGCTCGCCGCTGATTGGCTGGCGCGCTCCGTTAATGGCACGCGACTGTCGATGTCCTTATAAAAGGTCTTCGCGTGCCGGGATTCCCTAAACTGCAGAAGAGGATGGACGCCGTGCTGGACCCGTTCTCTGGCCTGGACTCTTTCTCCTCCACGTATTTCGACGACGATGATTTCTTCACCGAGCGATGCTCGCGTGAGCACATGGACACGGATGACTTCTTGGACGACGACGTCGACTTCCTCGCGAGTCAGATTCAAGAGTACTACGAGGAGTGTCGTGCACACGATGAAGAATACGGCTGCGACGTGGGCCGCTTCTCCTCCTCCTCCTCTTCATCCTCTTCCTCGTCCTACGGTGTGTGTGAGTTCTCCCCGCGGCGCGGAGACGGTGCGCTGCAGCTGAAGCGGCGGAGGAGAGCGCGCTCCGAGCAGGAGATGCAGCAGCTGCGCCAGGCCGCCAACGTGCGCGAACGCAGGCGCATGCAGTCCATTAACGACGCGTTCGAAGGACTGCGCTCGCACATCCCCACCCTGCCTTACGAGAAACGCCTCTCCAAAGTGGACACGCTGCGGCTCGCCATCGGCTACATCAACTTCCTGGCCGAACTGGTGCAGTCCGACGCGCCCATCCGGAGCTCCAGTCACGAAGCTCTGAACCAACCCAAAAAAGTCATCATCTGCCACAGAGTGACAAGTAAGAGCTGAGCAAACATTTCCACGCTGACCATGCACCTGTTAGGTTTATTATTTCACAGTCAGTCACTGGTAACTCATCAATTACTGCATATCTTTTCTTTTGCACGAATTGCAAATGTTCACATGTGTACAACTTTCCAGACTTTTTACATTATTTCGTCTCGCTATTTATACAGCAAATGAATATGGAAAAACAGAACATCTGTTATTTAATGATCTGATAGCTGAGAGTGAAATGTGTTTGAAACATAACAGCTATACATTTTCCAAACATATAGCCAACCAGTATCTATTATTATTAGTAGTAGTAGTAGTAGTAGCCTAGTAGTAAAGTTTTCCTGTTTTTTTTTCCCTCTCCAGGATCTCCTTCTCCTGATGACCCAGATTACGGCCTGCCCCCTCTGGCCGGTCACTCTTTGTCTTGGACGGATGAGAAGCAGCTCCGGGAGCAGAACATCATCCGCAGGGCGAAGGTTTGGACCCCGGAGGACCCCCGCAAAGTGCACTTCAAATCCGCGCTCACCGACATTGAGAACGAGCCTCCGTTTGAGCTGGTGGCGTGATCCTCTGACTCCTCTTTACTCGGTACAAGGACTGTGTGGGATTCTCCACTGTGATCATATCGCATTTATGTTACTATGTAAATATGTATTATTATTATTATTATTATTATTATTATTATTATTATTACTTCAGCTGTCCAGTCTGGAGCTGAACATAGAGCCGCTGGCAATCACTGTGTAGTGCGTCGTTATTTAATTGTTGCTAATTGAATTTTTCTGATAATATATTTTTATAATTTAACGTTGATTTCTACGGATGTCCAACGAGACAGAACTTATTTTTTATAAAAATGAAACGTACCGTGTCTCAAATGGTCTATATTTATGATGATGATGATGATGATGATGATTCAATAAATTCTTCTATTGATTCATTCAAGCCTGACTATTTTTGTTTTTCTGTTTTATTTACATGTTTGATTGAAGGTTTAATACAGATTTAATACAGGTTTCATGACCTGTTATTAGTGATATATAATACCTTTACTATTAGAAATCACACTATATGAACGTATGGACAAAATGATAATAATACAGAGAATTCTAATAATTAAAATGTTGAATGTGTCCATCTGTTCAGAATGAAATACACTTGAAATCTGTTATTTTTCATTATTAAAAAAATAACTTCTTCAAATATCTACAGGTAAAACTTACACTATAACATAATGATAATGTAATTATTTTACATCATTATCATATGTGTTGCTAAAATTTATTAAACAACAATAATACAATATTAATACAAAAATTCTGTTGGAGGTGTTCATTGGCATATAATACTTTTAGTAATTCCTAAAGGCAACAAATATTCAGTTTTTGGGCCTACTTTTTTGAGGGCCATAAAAAGATCAAGATTAAGGACCAGTCGCTAATTGGGACCTTTAATTGTGCTGAAAACAACAAAAAAAAATTTCTTCTGTACTGTACTGTAACATGAGATAATTTGAATTAATTGAAAACTAAAACTAAGAATTCATTCAATCATTTTGCTGTTTGGCACAGAATCAGATACTCAACAGTGCAAGCTAAATACACTTCTTTCTGTTGTGTTGTTATTAAACACAGTTAGTGTCTTTTTCTATTTAAAAAAATTTCCTTTGGGTTGGATGTTCCTGGTCTGCAGTGGTCACCAAAAGTGTTCCAAGGAAGGACAGAGACAGGATCATGGGTGGCCAAGGATCATTGATGTGCAGAGGGAATGAAGGTTATGTCGGGTCTGATTGCACAGAAGAGCTGTTGTTGTTGTTGTTGTTTAGTCATTTAGTCATGTCCAACTCTTTGTAACCTTGTAGACCATAGCATGTCAAGCCTTCCTAGATGCTGTCCATGAGGTTTTCTGGTCCAGGATACTGGAGTGGGTTTCCTTCTCCAAAGGATTATGTACAGGAAATTTGGAAATGCCAATTAGCCTAATCTGCATGTCTGATGACGGTGGGAGGAAACCAGAGAACCAGGAGGAAACCCACCAAGAACGGGGAGAGCATGCAAACTCCACAGACCCAATGAGGGAATCAAACCCAGGACCTGCCAGTGCAGGGCAACCACAGAATTGGACCACAGTGGAAGAAGGTTTTGATTTGGCCATATATATATATTTTTTTTTTTTACATCATGTGGATGGCTGGGTGTGTCACTTACCTATATGGAAGAGATGGCACTAGGATGCACAATGGGAAGAAGGCGAGCCGGGGGAAGGCAGTGTGATGCTCTTGGATGTTCTGATGGAAAACCTTGTGTCCTGCGAGTTACACCGAGACCGACACAGAGTCACCGAGTTACACCCCTTTGTGGAGACGGCGTTCCCTGATAACAGTGTCTTCTTCCTGCAGGATAATGTGCCCTGACACACTGCACACATAGTTCAGAAATGGTCCAAAGAGCACAACAAAGAGTCTGAGGTGTTGCCTCAGTCTCCAAATTCTCCAGATCTCAATCCGGTCAAGCATCTGTGGGATGTGCTGGACAAACCAGTCTAATCCATGCAGGCCTGACCTCACAATTTACAAGTCTTAAAGGATCTGCTGTTAATGTCTTGATGCCAGATCACACACACATACATTCAGAGGTCTTTTGGAGTCCAGGCTTAGTCAGAGCTATTTTTTGCGCAAGAACAAGTACAAAAATATTATGTAGGTGTTTTTAATGTTATGTCTGATCCATGTGTATGATGTTCAGTAACCAGTCATGTATTCCTTTCAGTGAGTCTCTTCAGACTTATGTGTATTTAGCCATTCTAAGTGTTGAGACCTGGTAGTAATAAAATGAGCTAATAGCTTACTCATTTGAGATAAATATATATATAATGTGGCAAATACAGTTCAACTTATGAGTTAAAAATGATCTAATACTTTGCAACAAGATTAAAAACTACTTCTGTCTAAGAACAGCTTACATGATAAGTGTAGATATAAAGTTTGGGCTCTGGCTCATCTCCTGCATCTTAAACACAAACACACAAATGAAATGCAACATCTGAAAGATGCCACAGCTTGTTAGCGCGCGCGCGCGCGTGTGTGTGTGTGTGTGAGTGTGTGTGTGTGTGTGTGTGTGTTTATTTATTAGCTATAAATAGTTGGAAGAGGTCTGAGGTTGCTCCAGGCCCCAGGGGGGACCATGCAGGTGCTCGGAGGCTGAATTTTCCCGTGGAAGCTTTTTCTCTGCATGCTCTACGTCAGCTCACGGATTTCTTAAGAACCAACCCAAAACTTAAAAACTCTCAGAGCCCCCAAAACACCCTTTCAATTACAGACACACACACACACACACACACAGTTCCACATGGAAGAGAAAAAGCAGCAAAGCAGCAAAGCAGCAAGTGACACATGAAACGGTATCTTGGGTAAGCTCCATGTGCTTTATTAAAAATAACAACTCTAATTAGGAGCACTTTATTATTATTATTATTATTATTATTATTATTATTATTATCGTTGTTGTTGTTTATCTTTTATGTCCTACAATTAATTCTGCGCTCCACCTATGGATAAAAGGTCCATAATATATATATTTTTTTTTTTGCAAACCCTACTAATCCTTTCGATTTTGCTTCAACTTTAACATGAAATTATCCAAAACGTAACGCATTATCGCCTCATTAAGCCTCTAAACTAGCGCGTGTCATCTCATTAGGGCTCATTAGCAAAACAAATGGCACCCGGGACTGACAGCGGATGAGTCGCACTGAGAATCGCAGAGCTGCTGGATTATACTTCACTCATGGCAACATTTTGGTTTAGGAGAAATCGTTGTTGGATTATTTTTTTGGATACTTGGTTGGAAGTGATGAAGAATCAGCAGTGAAAAGGACATTTGTCGGAATCTAGAACTTGGTATAAATGGCACTGGGACTGTAATGTGTGTGATTATGAAACATCAGAATCACCATGAAAGTGATGAGCAATATTGTTAACCAGTGACTCACCTGCTGGATCAGCTCAATGACCTTGGGCGCCGTTAAGGATGAGGATGAGGATGAAATGTCGGATAAAGTGTGTGGCTGGAAATGAACTCTCCAAGAAAACGCAGACTTTGCATCAGGGTTGCAAAATTCGACGATTTCAACACCACGCCCGAATTATTTCAAGCGCATGACATTTTTCTATTCTGTTTACTCTGGATAAAAGTCGACCAGGCAACAACTGTTATGTGCACCAGTGGACTTGGGAGTGTTTTGCCTCGCCAAAATGCACAAAGAAGATGCTAAAATACGCTTCTTGCGCGCCTGTACTAATGATGGAGCTGGGCGAGTCCAACGGACAGTTCAGCAAAACGTTTATAATAATAATAATAATAATAATAATAGTTGTCGTCATTATTATTATTATTATTATTATTATTATTATCTTCATTATTTTCCCAATTTCGTTTTTACTTATATTCTTCATTTGTTTCACGTGGATAAAAGCGCACAGATTAGTTGCACTTACTATCATAAGACACTATTTATTTGAATAACACAACTGCACAACCACGTGATCTCTTACAATACTGTATATTTATATTTTTAAAAGTACTCTGTAGATTATACATATAATATCGAGTTAGCTTATTGCACTTGTCCTCTGAAGAAAACGCGCGAAAATTTAGCAAAAACGATTTTAGTTTACAATTTCATCTAAAACGCACAAAATGTATAATCGTGATAATATCGTGCCAAGAGATTACCGCGGTATGATCAATATTAATATTGCTAAAATTCAAGAGGGGGGGGGATGGGGGAAGCGGGGACCTAAGCGCATCAGTCTAAAATTTTAGTTTTGTGCGACATTTTTAAGTGCAGAAAAGTGCAGTAAAGTGCAGTTTATAAAGAGTTAGAAGGAGAGGAAAAGTGAGCTCAGACAAACCGCAGCTCCGTGTAGAGCTCCATTCCGGTGCGTGCGCAAAACTCGGTACGCCATGGTCACATGCTTATTACCGTCCCCCTTTAAAAACGTTAGAAAGCTATTAACCCTGTCTTTTGCAAGTAACTGGATGAAATTTTGACTAAAGCAGGTCTGAGAAGCGCAAACACACATATGTCAGATTGTTTCATTAAAAGTCTTTTCTTTATTTGCTTTCTGTGCGCTTTTGTGCGCGGATGCGGTTTTGGCTCAGAAAGTTCATATGATTTGCCACATAGACACCGGTTGCTTTCTCAAGAGCTGTTGCTGCGTACAAAAGCCCCATATGCTTAATGGCAGTGGCGGAGAGGCTTTAAAAATGAAAACGAGGTCTTTTTAAAAGTTGGAAAGGTTCCCTTTATTTGATTTAGATGGCACAGGCTGCTTGCGCGCAAAGCGAAAACGCGCCTGGCCATTGACTCCGGCTCTCATTTATCTCGGGCCATAAGTGTGTTTCATTACAGCCATGAGCTTTTCATCGGCCGCCTTTGTTTCCTGTGAACGTCTAATGCTGTGAATTAAAGAAGTGACAATATTTTCCATCAGCTTGAAGCTCTGAGAGAAGGGCTCTCGAGTTTGGCAAAAATCAGGCGCATCATTCATCCTGTCACGCCGCACCTGTGCGCCTGGCATTCAAACTCCACAAAACCTATTCTTATTAACCTTAATTATTCAAAAACGGTGGCACAATGGCTGAAATGGAGCAGGTTGAAGTCTGTTTATTGGCCCTAAATGTTTTTTTCTCTTCCTGAGAGATCTCCCCAAGGCTCTTTGTTCAGGACCTCTCTCCTCCTTTCAGCCTCGTAGAACGTTTTTTTTTTTTAGTCAGGATTTTCAATTGCAGCATCTGCTTCATCGGAGGGATCAAAAAATATGGAGACACCAAACATATGCATGTGAGGGATTTGTTAAATCCCTGTAATGAGTTATTAACTGCAGTCGAACAATAGCGCACAGGATGGCGAGGGCCTTTTGGTAATACATTCACTTTTTGGAAACGCCTGGCTATTACACTTCTGTGTAAAATGAACGCCAGGTGATGAGACTAAAATCCTTAAAGGCCAGCTCTCTTTTTCTCTTTCTCTCCCTCTGTCTCTTACTCTTTCTGTGCTGCTGCCTCTTTTCTCTCTCCATGTGAAAAACCATGTCGACGCACATAAATTTAATTGGCTGATCAGTCTAATTGACTTGAAACAAAACTGTTTGCGGAGTCGCATAGTTTAAAAAAGTGCGCTCACGTCCACACGTCGTGCTTTACTGTTCCCATATTGTACCAAAGACAAAGCTTAGTGCTACATTAAAGGCGAGAAAACCATGCCAACATGTCTTGGAGACGTTGTAAGGGCCTCTCTGTGTCTCTCTTTAAGCAGCTGCTATCCAGGGCCTAGACGCACACAAAAAAAGAAAGAAAATAAAAAGAAGTTGGAAATAACCAGGTGCAGAGAAACCATCGCACAGAAAGCTGGACAAGGATGGATATGTTACGCTTAGCAATAAAGATATCAGTGCGCTTGTTTGAGGTTACTTTGGTTACTTTGGCACCAAGAGTCCCCTCCTTTTCTGGGGTCCCTTGTGTGAACCAAACTTCAAACACCTGTTGCTCGGGTTGCTCTAATCATAAATCCAGTGGAATAATCATGATTATGTTATCATGGTAAACGGGAGGGGGGGTAACAGGGGTATTAACCCCCCCCCCCTTTTGGAGAGAGAGAGAGAGAAGGGATTTTGGCAGGGTTAAACGCTTAAAGAGACTCCACTGGTGTTTATTGGATCTGGCAGCTGGCACCCTGATGGCCAAACACTAATGAAAGGGCTATAATCCGAAATATGAGCGGCTTTAATGCTTATTAACGTTTATAAAAGTCTATACTGTTGCACTGCTGAGACCACACAGCAAAAATCATCCGGGTTTTACAGCATTTTGAATACTGCACACACGCCAGTGCACTGCTGTAGCTGTTAAATTGAGCACTGGATAGATTTGGCACACATTTTTATTTTATCCAAAGAGAAATGAATGCATTTAATCCAAAGCAGTTGAGGGATTAAGTGTCTTGCCCAAGTGCCCACCGGTGGCGCTGTGGTAGTACTGGAGTTTGAACGAACAACTACTTGGTCAAAAATGTAGAACTTTATCTGCTGAGCTTCCATTGCCCTTCAGCGCACTAGCAGGTCTCGCCCACACACAGTGAAATTTGAACACATTCGTATCAGTAGCCTGTGTGGGCGAAGTACCATGATGATGGGGTAGAAGCAGCACCAGATTTGAGCTGTTATTGCCAGTTAATGCGAGTGTTTATTTACCACTATAGATGGATAGAAGCTGATTCAGTGAATAAGGTTGTAGAGGGTTATGTCTTCTAAGTACGTCTGTTTATTAAAGCCTGATAAGTTTGAAAGATGCTCTTAAGGAATTTGATTAGTTTCTACGCTAGCATCAGACTGGTAAAGGTTTAAATAGCTAGATGTCTTCAGTGACAGGTTGATCCTGACAGACACTTAATCTCTAAACATAAGGACGTAAATAAGCACCTTAAGAAGAAGAAGAAGAAGAAGAATCTATACTGAATATATTCAACTAACATTTTGTTTAAATATGTGATTACAGTAAATTTAAACACTGTGTTATTTGTTTTACTTTATCGATTTAACTACATTTTTAAAGAAAAAAAATGAGGAGGAGGAGAAGGAGGAAAAGAAGTAACCTGTTTTCATCTCCAATGTGTCTAAGGAAGGATGATGATGATGATGATGATGATGATGATGATGATGGTGGTGGTGAAAAGAAGAAGAGACAATACTAGGTATATTCAGCTATTATTTGTAAATATATATTATTGCAGTTGAAATGCAAACATTGTTTAATTTGTTTATTCGTTCTAACTTCGTCAATGTAAGAAAGTTTTTAAAGACGAATGAGGAGGAGGAGGAAAAAAAGAAGCAACATGTTTTCATCCCCCATGTGTCAAATATTGTAGCATGGGCAGGATGATGATGATGATGATGATGAATTTGAAAAAGAAGAAGGAGAAATACTAGGTATATTCAGCTAACATTATTATATGTTATAATCATAATTATAAATATTATGATTAGAGTGAAAATTTAAACATTGTTTTATTAGTTTATTCGTTTTAACTTCGTCACTTTTTAAAGAAGAAGAAATTCTAGATATTTAAGTTGTGTCCTTAAAATGTAACAAATTGAAATATTAATTGTGTGTTTAATAGTGTCACCTAAATTCCTGTAGACCAGAAACAAACCTAGATTTAGGCTATTTTTCTATTTTTAGTTAGTTTTTTTTTTTTTTTCTTTTTAACTCTGCATCCGGCTCCTAGCACAAACAAACCTATTATTAATTCCTCCCAGAATCCTTCTGGCATGAATGAATATGATCGCTTTGTAAGTGTACAGTTTCTTTACAATGATCTATTAAACAAATAATCAATGCGTCAGATGGACACTTGTCCTGGTTCCAAACCCTCTCCATGGGCCCTGGATGCGGTTCAGCTCGCAGCATATTAACAACAACAAGAAAAAAAAAAGCTCTTTAATAAGTCATGCACGTCTGTGATGAGTTATAATAAACTGCGCACTGGGGACAGCTGGCCTTGCTTGGCCACGCACAGAGCCGCAGTGCCACCCTGGATCTGCCATGCACAGCCACTGTGACCTTCCCCCTCCAGCTCGCCTTTCACACCATTACAGCCATAAAGGCGTCGTGCTATGATCTTTGTGCTCCGTAGAAAGGGCTCGAATATGGTGCTTAATAGGAGAGGCATTGTGTCCAGCTTTTGCATGCCTCATCCTATGAATTATTGCTTCTCTTTTATTCGCATGGGCTGCAGTTACCATATGAGGTTCATCCAGAGCCTGCCAGGCACTTGACTCCCATTTTTATTAATGCTTCTCCTTTCCCGAATAGCACGGGAATGAGAAGGAACGCCCGAGGTGTCATACTAAACAAATCCTCCCGTGATTAACTAAACCCCGAAGTGTTAGAGCATCATTTCAGCGCGACACACTGATTGTAAATTAGTTTAATTGCTGTAATGCGATTCTGAAGAATGATAGAGAGCTGTCATTAAACATATCTGCTTGGTCAAACAGGTGGTTTTTCCATCACCTTCGAATTATCCGACTGTCCCTGAGGTGATATCGGTTCACACATTAACAAATTTCTCTATTTTATTGTTGTGAATTTATTATTTTTTTTACTGGATAATTCACTGCTTGCGTAAATACAAAAAAAAACATGATAACTTTTTAAATGACTTTTGTTTGTGTAGCCTTATGCAGGAGATGACACGTGACCTCAATACAACTCCAAGCTCAGTGTCATTTTCAGCGCAAATTCTGTTTATGCGCGGATTCTTATACAGCTAATAAATTAATTAGTGTGTTTTTAATCTGTTAAAATGTTATCTAAAAAACACAACAAGGTATTTGAGTTCAAATTACAAAAAGCAGAACATTTCGAGTCTTTTTTTTTTGTTTCCTTTTTTAGGGAGCGCATGCAGACATTAAAATGTTCATAAAGTGTTCATTTTAATGTCTGTGCTCCGCGCGCACGATGTTTTTCTGTCCTAAAATGTCTCTCGTGTGTCATATACCATCTATCCCTTTAAAGAAAAATATTTACTACATACAGTAATTAACTTTTATGTTCTCGCAGGCTTGTAAAGGAATTTCGCTCTTGCTCTCTGAGGAAACGCGTTCCCAAGTTATTCAGCGCGCGGAAACCCTGAAACCCCCCCCTCCCCCCCCCCCCCCCCCCCCCCCCCCCCACCCCCCCA
>JAOVVA010000024.1:17923020-17945244 GCA_028565275.1 Leiocassis micropogon
AGTTGGGCTCGGCCCCTTACTTCCAGTGAAAGAAACTCTTAATGCTTCAGCATACCAAGACATTTTGGACAATTTCATGCTCCCAAATTTGTGGGACTGGTTTTGGGACGGCCCATTCCTGTTCCAACATGACAGCACATGAGTGCGCAAAGCAAGGACCATAAAGACATAAATGAGTGAGTTTGTGTTGGAAGAACTTGACCTCAACCTGATAGAAGACCTTTGGGATGAATTAGAGCGAAGACTGTGAGCCAGGCCTTTTCGTCCAACATCAGTGTCAGACCTCACAAATGCGCTTCTGGAAGAATGGTCAAAAATTCCCATTAACACACTCCTAAATCTTGTGGAAAGCCTTCACAGAAGAGTTGATTAAGCCCTATGAATTAAGAATTGGATGTTACTTAAGTTCATATGCATGTGAAGGCAGGCAAGTGAATATTTTGTCAATATAGTGTATTTACATAGTGTTTGCTTTAAAAAAAGAATTCTTTATTTCTTTAAATTCTGTATATTTGCCATTTGTTTTTCTCTGTATATTAAATTGATGTTCAGTTTTTTTACATTCATATCAGTGTGAACTAAGTAATCTTAAATAATTTTATTTGAATATTGTTGATATATAATTACAATTCAATGTTTAATGATGAACCATCTAACTGAAAAGGAATAGCCGAGCCAGTATCAGTGCTGGAGCTGAAGATAAACACGTAACATTTTTATTAACCATTCTTCCTTTTTTCCTCCCATTTGTTACCAAAAGTTCAAGAATCTCAGTACGCTTGTTTGCCCTTTTGCCTTGGAGATAATCGCCGGATTTTAATCCATGTCTACAGAAAAAAAAAGGACACTTGTCTATTGTCTCTTCTTACGAATCTGTGCGCAGGACAGCGGTGTAATCTAGCAGATTAATTTGTTAGCTTCTGTGCATTAGCCTTTCCCGTCTGAGAGCTTCTGTATTGACCGAGGGAATTAAGGCGGGCGGCTATCTAGCTCAGTCCTGACTGCTGAGCTCATTAGCCGAGATCCCAATCATCAAGAAATCAATAAACAGGCAGGAGGAGAGAGAGTAAAGGGCGTGAAAGTGGGGCAGTTCTTGCACTGTGCTCTGAAAGGGTCAAATGCTAACATGGAGCTTGCAGAGGTCAGGGCAATGTTAATATTATGAGCTGAATGAGACGGCTAATCAGGTGGAGTAACCTGTGTGTATCTGTACAACACTAACTAGTTGTCATGGTTTGGTCAGTGTAATTTGGTGAAGCTAGTCCTAATACTATGTACTAAGTCGTTTAAATCTTTATGCTTGCCCATTTTTTCTGCTCCCAACACATCAACTTCAATGACAAAACGTTCACTTGCTGCCTAATATATCCCACCTACTTCCAGGCGTCATTGTAACTAAGATTTTGTAGCTCAAATCAATGAAAAGGCCAATGCTGATTCATATAGAAAGAAGTCAGAAGACATAATGCATCACTGTTTTGGTGGTAAAAGGGGGGCACACTCAATATTAGACTGGTGGTCATAATCTTATGGCTGATTGATGCATCCTGTATATGCAGTAAAGTTTAATGTTGTCTATCGTCCATCTTTGGTCATGCTGTTAGACAGGACAATCGGAGTTGTAAATTGCACATGATGCTTTATTGTCCTTTTCCTTGAGCTGTCTTTAGTTTGACTGAACGAATGAAAATCTGTTCTTGAATGCAGTGTAGAATTTTAACTTAGCTCTGTCATGTCTGTAAGCGTTCTGATCGAAATAAAATTATTTCATCTTTCAATGAATATCAGGAAGATTACCTTGTTATCAGAGCTTCCTTCAATTCCAATTAGGCCTTTAATCAGTTATAAACATGCAGGGTATACGTGGACGAGCTATGAGAATGAGATGATAATCAGGTTATTAGTGTGCATATAGATAAGCGTGTTAATCACGCTCTCACCGGCTGAGTGTCTGTAGAACAACAGGCTGCTTTTTTTTTCCGCGACAGCATGCCTGGCATAAAACAGGAACCTCCATCTGCAAGGCATGAGACGCTAAACCTTGTGTCTCTACTTCAGTCAGAGCCGTCAGTCGGTTTACATTGTACCCGGTGACACGGGGCACGCTGCTGCCCTGACAGAATAAGGTGAGGGTAAGGGTTTATTCTCTCGCTCTCACACAAAGCCACGTGTAGAGCTGTGTGCGCTACAAAAACCTGAGCACACAGACAGAGCACAAACCTATGCATATTCATCAGCAGGAGGCAATTAAGGGCCGGATCGAGAGGCCTAATAACCTTGCACCTGTTAAAATCTGATCTGCGTTAACCTCTGATGTGGGTTTGTGACAAGCTACAGGTGCACGTTTCATTTGTAGTGACACGGCAGGGCCTCGGCCACCTCAATGCTCAATCTAATCACGGCTCGTAATGAGAAAGCATTCGAGTTTAAAGAGCTTTAATGCTATTCCTTAATTCGAAGCTTTCAGACACAAGATCTTGAGCGCTTCAAAACAAATAAATGCAAACACCGTGTGGTAAACACATACTTGTATACCACTTACTACCCTACAGCACATGTTATTTCTGACAGTGTTTATGGAGTACTGGGCTGTCTTAGATTACATTAATCCATGCTTTAGCACTCTTGTCTCTTTCTTGCACTGTAGGCTAATTAGCTATTTGCACTTCTGGTCAGATGCTAACCAGCTTTCTTTGGCTTTTACTTGCACCTTGCACAATAACAAAACATACGTGAATATAGTGTGATGTAATTAAGTCTAGTATTTATCCCGTGACCCACAGTGTATCTCATCCTTGATGGTGTAGAAACTGTAAAGTAAAATCCAGTTAGAATTAACTGCACAGTGAAATACATAGGTCCTAAACTTAAGCTTAATCTTACTCTAATCCTATACATAATTTCTTAGAGTCTAATCAAATTAAGGAAGAAAAGTAATGAAAATGGCTTCAAGCTCTTCCCAAGCCTCTATCTAAGCTGTGACATGGAGCATTTACAAACAAAATATTTGAATGCATTTTGTGATATTAATTATGATGTTAATTACATAAATAATAAAATCGTTGGTGCTGCTGGTTATAAAACCTGTCTTATAATGAAGTTTTTGGAGTACTTTAGATTTAATATTTAATTACACTTGCCAAATATAAAGAAAGTATTTATAGTCATTATAAAGCACAACAACATTAGATTACATAAAATAATGCATTGACAAAAAAAATGATCTAAAACCGGACTGTATCAATAATTAAAAACTGTTTATATAATTAAAATACATTTATGATTAGTGGCTGGTCGAATGTGTGAATGTGAATGAGCTGTTACAATGGAACTGATAACATATAAGATCGAGTGCATTAATATAAACCTGTTCTACTGTTAGAGCTGCTGTTAACAGAAAATAAATCAACATCATCTGAATTTCCCATCTGCGATTGTCCTCAACATTCTCTTTGGCGAATGCAACACGTTTCTCATGTGTGAAAGTATGCATTCTTGGTCATTACATCTACAGCGTTCATGTGCTCATAAGCTCTTTATGAGTGCATTTGTATTTCCCCGTTTCCAAAGCTTTTACAAGGTTTTTGACCTTTAAGAAAAAAAAAGGAAGTGAGCGAAGGGGCGCACCCTTTGTCTAATATTTCTGATTGATTTGATTATTTAATTTGAGTTTAGATTAGAGTACTAGCACTATAAAACATTCACATTGCTAATAATGAATGAAAGCTAACAAAGACGAGCTAGCACAGCCTCACATCGAACAAATCACAATGTGGGCACTTCGTCTAATTGTTAGAAAGATCAAGGCAAGTTCGACTCATTTCCAGACATCATTGCTGGCATGTGATTCCTGCATCATTACATCACCGGCAATGCACAAAGCCGAATATCCACTCTGTGTGGCGTGTCGGATCACAGAGCTTTGAGTTCAGTAGAGCTGCCTGATTGAGTGTGTTGGCTCATATGGGTGTGAAGGTCAGGTCAGCTGGGGTCAGCTCAGACATCCAAAAGGCCGGAGGGAGGGCTTTAGGGTGTCTCGAAGTGAGAGTGGTCACTGAATATGTTGTTCGTCTAACGCAAGACAAAAAAGGGTGTCAGCTTGAGCTTTATTGCTAGGGTTTGTTTTGTTTCTTGCAAACCGAAGGAGACAAAAAAGGAAAAAGGAACACCTCTTAAAAGCCTATTGTGTGCAGGGAAAAAGGGGTAGGCGTTAATGTTTGTTTGTGGTTATAAAACAGTGGATGGGGTGAAACAGCCTGATACTGCAAACTGAACGAGGACACTAATGAAGATTTTAGCCCTGACCTCTGAATCCGATCAGTGCAGAAAATCAGGGTGACCCGTTTGCTTTTGAGATAATTAAAGTGTTTAACACATCACTCTAATTGCTAATGGCATAAAAGATGTGGCAGCCAGTGTACAATACATAGGAGAAGCGTTCAAGCTAAACCCGGGACGTTTGATAAAGTTTCTGCTGAATGAAGGCGCAAAAACAATTGACATTTAGAGAAGACTTCAAGCACAAGTACAGTGATGAGACTCTTAGCCAAAGTAAAATATTTGAACGGTGCAAACATTTTGAATAAGACGTCTGTCTGTGAATGACGATCCCGGCAGAGGTGGCTCGGAGCCCACTGCAGTCGTTCTCATCAACATTCGGTGAATGGAACACCTGATCCCTGGAAAGCTATGTTACCGACTTGTGGAAGAGACACATCTGTGTGTGTGAACTGTACACACACTCATTCACCAACACCACTTGCACATTACAGGAACTCAGTACAGTCCTGACCTCGCGCCAAGCCATTTCCACCTGTTTCAGCCGTTTAATGGAGTTCCTGGGAGGCCAGCGTTTCAGGCATGAAGCAGGCGGTCCGATCACAGCTTCAGCGAGAAGACTTTCTACCTTGATGGTGTCCAAGCACTAGTGAAACACTGGGATAAGTGCATTAGTGTATCAGGGGATAATATGGAGAAATAAAGGGAGTTTTTACTCTCAGGACTGTGTTCTGTTATTCTGTACAATCAAAAGTCCTGGTTTGACTTGAACGCCTCTCGTAGTAATTAAAGCTATACATAGCGCAATTTTCCAATCGTGCTTCTTTAGTCCCTCTTTTATTTTCCAGGTTAATTACAACCTTTTCAAATCATTAGCTCATTAACATATCCTTCACGAGGCTCTAATGGATATAAGCAAGAAAGCAGCAAATGATACACTTTGATACAGGGACCAGGATGGGGAAAACAATTGATGAAAATATATTAATGCAAAAGCATAATTTAAAATATAACTTTGTTAAATTTGCATTAGGGTTTAGACAGAAGGTGTTAATTAATTTTCTAATTAATTTTTGAAAGTAAATCACAGGTTTATATTCATACTAGGTTATAGTTTCTACAGTAGCATATTCATGGGGGCAAGTGTGTGTGTGTGTTGACATTTATGGAAGTGACATTTTATGGGAGTCTCCAGTTTTGGTAACCACACTATGACGGACAATGTTGCATTTTGTGGTTTCTTGGAAACAATATCCATTTCTGTTTTCATCGTATTGAAAAACAAAACAGTATAATGCAATTTATTCTTTTTTTAAATGTTGTGTGCCTCATAATTATTCATACTATATTTGCGGTATCATGACAATCCTCATCTGTGCTTTGATTCCGCTCCAGGCCCGGCACGTGTCGGGTAAACGAGAATCGGAGAGACATGAGGTATAGACACAGATAAGAACACTGCACACTTGGCCACAATCACCGGCCACTACAGTGCGGAGGCTCCTTTATGAAGTGGACTTTAAACAGGACCTATTGTGGAGCTGCCATTCAGCCCCCGAGCCCCTCACCCACCCAGCCTGGCAGTGTGTTAGGTCAGCTGCCTGCTGCATTCCAAACACTCCAAGCACTACGGTGAGAGGGAGAGAGAGTGAGAACTTCCAACACCATGTCCACAGAGCCATCCTCTCTACAACACCACCCCCCTCCTCTTCCAAGGCATGAATGAAAAAAGACAGAAAGAGGAGGAGGTTATGAATGCTTAATGTCTGGGCTACGCTGATAGCGCATGCTGAGCAAACCATATAGATAACGCCTTGCTCTGTCAGGAGCATTATATGATAAGGAAAGGAAATGGTAGCGACGATTGCGTCCTGTCTGAGAAATCCCAAAAGAATAATAATAAAAGAGTAGGACAAATAGTTAACAGGGATACAAGCAAAATGGCATGGCTGACTCTTACAGAGAAATCATTTACATGCTTTAGATGAAGAAATGAAAGCATGATCATTAGAGGAAAAATGGGCAGGGTTAAAAGTCTGTGGTTGACGGATGTGCTGCCGTGTGGATGGTTGTATTTTAACCACAGCCCCATGGCCGTGATCGATACAGCCGAGCCCCGACGTGTGCTCCTTATCCTCTCGCTTTACTTTAAGCGCTCTGATATCGCCGCTGATGGCTGGACTGTCCTTCGCCCTAGAGGTCGTGACCTGTAAACGTCCAGCTACAGCCAGGCCAAGTTGAAATGTGTCAGATAACGTGTGCATGAACGTGTGGGCCTCACCTTGTTCTGGCATGAGTGCGAGACAGAATCGAGCTCCTTCTCCATTTCCTGTTTGACCATCTGTGAAGGAGAAGATAACAGAGACATGGAGATTCTGCAGATTTCAGCATGCATACAGCTCTGACAATTTCCAATAAAGTGCAGCAACAAAAGCTTAAAAATTGTTACAATTAAAAATTTTGCATATTTGTAGTCTTTGGTTACAGTAGCGCTTAACTGATTGTAAAATTATGCATTCTAAGGCTATTCATGACCTAACAAAATATTTTACAAGGCAGCGATCAGTTTAACTAGTAGTTATAACTGTAGAAGTTTTAATTGCTCCAAGTGATGCACAGTGGAAAGTCTGGCCTCCAGGGATACTGTGGGTGGACAGGATGATATGTGGGTGAAAGCCTCCACCTGCCCAGATAGAGACTGGAATGAAACTGTTTATTTTCTCCAAAGAAAATCTCAGGGTGATCAGATGACCACCATTAACTTACTTTCTTACAAATGTAATTTATAATTTATGTTTTATGAAAAACTATAGTTTTTTTTAATTTATTTTAGATATATTTCTTAAATTTATAGCTTGACTCTCAAATGATATAGCTTGCAAACCCTTATAAAGTTTTGTTTAAGGAGATATTGATGTAACATTTATGGAAGGGTCAGAGGTAAAGCTGTAACTTTATGTTTTCTATCATGTTCAGGACAAAGGAGTTTGCACTTTGTTGTTTCTTGGTAACATGAAAATCTAATTTTTTGTCTTATTTATCTCCAAAACAGAGAGACAAATAAAAGATGACTGGTTTTACCTGGAATACAGTAAGCGAGAATTAAGATATAATTTAAAAGTGAATTCTGATTTGGGGTCAGCGTCGAGCCATGTTACACCACCCTGCCATGTCCCCCCCCCCGACCTAATTAATATTATAAATTCCCTGGTGTGAGATTCAATGGCATTGAGCTGAAAGTCAAAAATCATTTATAAAATCTGTAAAAAAAAAAAAAATTATAACAAAACCTTATCATACTGCGCTCAAGCTGTTTTATTGTAGATGAAAAGTGTACAAAAGCTGTATCCATAGCTGCCTAATTATCTATGATCTATCACTTCCTCAGCTCCATCTATTTCACTGTGGCGAATTACTCTCATGAATAACTTAGTTTCGTCCAAATAAATGAACCTGTTTGAACCCCCATGCACATTTATCTACAGTAGTGAGGCTTTTCAGACAGGCAGCGCAGTGGTCAGCCGGTGGTGCTTTAGATCGTTGGCTTTGTCTCGTGCAAGGCCAGTTTCAATCTGAAAGCCCAAATTTTTCACAGAGGCCAAGCGAACACCCAGCTGAGCGCACCGGCCCTCCAGCAACCGCAACACATTCACTGCCCCATTGATCAAAGTCACCAAAAATAATGTGGAGGCTAGGAAAAAAAACGTCATTTTTTCGTTTTACATTTTTATGCATAACCTCTGCGGTAGACCTTCACATTGAGTTTGTCAGGCCCGACACAAAAGAGGCTGTTCAACAAAAGGTGGGCTGGATTGAATAGGTGGCACTCTGAACTTCGACACTAAATATGGACAATGCCATTCACTAGAGATTGAAATGACATAAGGATGTCTTTATTAGTCGTTTTCATCCAGGGCTTCTGCACAGGAGATTTGTTTGGACACCACCTGCTCCCCAACATTAACCTCTGTGTTCTCGGATTTGAAGCAGAAAAGACATTGACACTGATGATGGTGTGTCTTTGAGTCCATGAGACTAACATTAATGCACTCAACGAGGATAAAGTGGAAAGATCAGAAGCTGTATATTTCAAGAGTTTCAGTGGCAAAAATGTCTTTTTTTTTTATCTGAAACCTGCATTTTTCCAAGGGAAGCTTTATCTAGAAAAGAAACATATTGACATTTCCCATATAATGACATAATAAATGTACAAACATTTTTTAGTTTGAATTGAATATTTAAAAATACACAGCATGAAAAACATAAAATACTTTTTATGAGCACATGAATAATTTCATGTCATGCAGCCCCACCATAAAACTTAAAGCCACGCCTCCTATCTGAGTCTGATACCTCCACAGCATGAGACCAAACTCAAGAAAGAGCACTTTATGTTTGTATAAAAACTGCAACTTAATGCATTATGAGATGAGTGTGACAATTTAAGTCTGCAGTTTGAGTGATGCTAAACCGGGAGCTAAAAACTCTCCTTACTAATAGCCTGAAAACAGTATATACAGTAACTAAAAATACAACAAGAGAAATTTTACTGTGCAAAATTCATAGTAATTGTAAAGAAAATACCAATTCTTTCAGATGATTTGAAGCTCAGATGATCAGAAGAACTGTGGAAGCAGAATTCATTTACATGTGCCTATGGTTTGTGCACAGTGAATAAATACAAAACAGCAAATATTTGCATTGTCCTGAGAACCTTAATTCCCTAACTCAGGTGTGTTAGTTGACAACTTTGTTTTACACTCACTGTAAATGGAGTTTTTTTTTTTTATTTACTTTTCCTGGATATGATTTGTTTAGTGCTGTGTAGCCCTTCAATGACCCATACAGCCATGATAGCATGATAACGCCAGTTACACGCTCGGACTCGAGTGGCTCTTGACTCTTGCGCTGTATTTAATATGAGAATTTGATTGCTGCGTAAACTCTGCCAGCTTGGAGAGAGCCCTCGCTGCTTGTCTCCCAGCAACCCTGCCAGGTCAGGGGGAGACTTTTAACCTCCTGGCTTCTGTGTGGCCACAACTGAAAGGCTCCATAGAGCACGGATCGCTCTTTCTCTCGGCCGTTCATATTTTAATTTCAGTCATTGTGAAAAGCTGAAATTCGTTTAGCTGCACACAGCGCACGGGGATCGACCACCATTTCCACACAATATCGTACTTGCTAACTAGCACTTAAGTTAATTTAGAGCTGGTATGAACGTCCAATTCTTTTTCAATCGTCAACAAGGTTTGCTTTGTTCTCTAGTAATAGGATGTAAATGAAAACTCTTCAGCATGTTCGTGGAGAAATAGAACCCTAAAAGGGTCAATGTTTGCTCGAGTCGTTGCTGAGGTAGAGTAGTGGCTGACTCAACCGCACGCTGTGCTGAAAATAAACCAACTGCTGGCATGACGCCACATTTGACGCCACGCTGGGGAACGATCACACATGCACTTCATCTTTACAACCACAGTACAAGATAAATAATGCCACCGTGCGTCGTTCTGCGACTGGTTTACCAATTGGGACACAGATAAGATGCATAGTAATAAAACAATTTAGCTTTGTCACTCTCACTCACCAGTTGCTCAACAGTGGTGGAGGTCCAGAGGGTCGCTCTGTTGGCATGCCTCCCTGTGCTAACTCAGACAAAAACGCAGCAATCTTGAAGGCGAGGGAGGCTAACAATTAGCCCCACCTGACATATGCTGCCATATTTGTCCAAGTGAGTAGACAGCAAACATTTCAGGTAAAAGGAAGTGGCTGGGTGTGAGCAATACTGATTAGAGAAAAATGTTTAAATGCTGCTAGCTGTCAACCTGCCACAGTATCCATTTAAGACCAGATTGATTCCTCTTCAGAAGCTCTACATGCCAAATGGACTGAGTAAACAGAAATTTTCATCCACTGAATAATCAACTGTAAAACATATACACATAGATACTGTATAGCATAATGTTTGCTCAATAGGTTTACATGAAAAACTATTCCATATGATCAATGTCTAAGGAAAATGGTGCGTTCAAATCAAACTTTTCAATTGGACACCTTGGATAAGCTAACAAATGGGTGGGGGAACTAAACTTGTGTTGCTGAATTACTAAAAGAAGGTTTATGTACTGTAACCCAACTTCCATTGTGTAAATCAATGTACCTACTGTATCTAACATGTAGCAATGACAAAGTTGATTAAAAAAATGAAAAATCTGTCAGAAATAATGATAATTACCTTAAATTTCGTGATCATTCAAAATTACACTTAAGAAATTAAGCAATGACTAAAAATATTAGCCAGCTGGCTACATAGATTGTGGCAGTGACCATGGAGAGATAAAAAAGTATTCAGAAGTTTCAACATTTACCTCAGGTATGTTGTTAAATTACTCAAAAAAGCCTAAATAATGCCAAAAATGACATTTAATTACATTAATTACAATTACATTTAGGGTTGTCAACCAAACAAACTTCCATTTCTACCTTTATATTCAAGAACAAACCTATTATTGAAGCTAACAATTTATGTATAGCATACTTATAGAATAAATATTATTAAATGTAGAATTTTTTAAATATTATTTATAGTATATTTATCTGCAGTGACAATGAAAATGTGGTAGTCAATTAGTAGGAAATGGCTAAATAAGAACAAAATTATACAATGCTCGTATTTTGCTAGCTAGCATTGACGCAAAAAAAACATAAGAAACGTGTCAGAAATAACAATATTTACCTCAGATATGTTGATAAATTGCTATGAAAAAGGCTTAAGGCAAAAAATGACACTGTTATTAGATTTAGCACCAAGCGCTAGCTGAACTTCCATCAATGCCCTCACATCTCATATTTCAACACATGTTAGAGTTTACAAAGATTTCTCAATATGCCAGAACCTGTAAAAGTTAATGGTAAGTTTAAGCTGCGTTTAATTACAATGTATATTTTGTCAGATTTGTTTTTTCAATGTACATTATCCACACAGCTGTAAGAAACGTCGACATTCAGAACAGCTTTGTCATTTGATGTCCCTCTGTCTTAAAAACTGTCAGTATAAATATGTGTTAGCGACCTAAATCATTAGTCCCCGCCATTACATAGCTTAAACTTGGTGTAGGTCATTACGAGTTGCCTAGCAACAGTGTTCTCATGACCTTATCCTCTCGAGTGTTGAATACACAAGTTCACAAGTTGCATTCAAATAAACTTCTTTTCCCCACTTTCTTTATCGACATTTAACTGGACTTTTAGTTGCTCATTTACTGTTTATTTTCTGTATTTTGAGCTTAATTGGGTTTTCACACAGTTCACCAAACCAAAATTTGGTGTTAATATTGTTAATATTAATGTAATTCTGATTCTGATTTATTATTTAGTACCTTATGTAGGGACTTCTTGTCGGCCTCTGCTGTTGATTTCAGCTTTGAAATATCTATGGCACAAAGGACACAGAGGTTGTGGGAGACATTAAATTGAGAAATAGCTGAAATTGAGAACAGCCATGTAGGTGAGGAGAAAGGAAGCTGAAGTTTGGGTGCACACTCTTTGTTCTTTCGTTACGTTTCAGGTCAGTGGTCATTGGTCCCCTGAATGACTCGGGCCATAGACTCTGACATGTCCACTCACACGCCCTGACCAAACGCTGACCACTGGGTTAAAGGGCCAAGTGTTTGTGTGCCATGAGCATTCGCACGTCTTTCTTTCCATTTACACACCGGACAGTGCTCGAGGTTAGTCACAGCCCATGTAAAAGCCTTTAAACAGACGCCTCTTTTGCTTTTTCAATGGAAATGTATCAAAGGACTTGATGTTCTCTTAAAACTAACAAAACTAGAAAGAAAGCAGGATTAAGAACAGTTCAGTTATCCGGGTCGCACGAAGCCTGGTTTATATACCGGCGGCATTCAGGCACGATCGAGATCCCCTGGGGAAAATATTCAGATGGTTGCCAAAGTTACATAAGCAATGAGTGAAGATCAAATATTGAGACAGATAAAGAGCTGACCTTCGAAAATACACCTGTCTGGTGTTTACCAGCTTCTCACAGACAGCGCACGCTGCAGGATCATAGCCGTGATCTATTAAGTGTCCTCAAACATTGTATTCTGATCAGAGAGCGCAGGAAGAGATAAGAATGGTGTGAATTTAAATAGTTTTAATAAATGTTTCTCGTTGGGGAGACTCACCGCTAAAGCACCTGTCCTTTAAAAAGAGAATTTATACAGAAATATTACCAGGAAGGAACTGTTTGGTTTATATTAAATTTACAAAAAAAAAAACTTTACAATGTCCTTGTGGCCCCAAATCAAAAAGCCAATTAAATTTTAGTGTCCATTGTTTACTTTTTAGTTTTATTCAGGAGATAAGTAATAGAAGCATACAGCGTCCTGTTTGGCATGCGACACAGGAGGTGTGTGTGTGTAAATCCTGCCACAGTGGCTTCTCGTTTGTGGATTTGAATTTTATGTGAGTTACAGACAGTTCAACAGCTCCATTTTTACAGCACTGAGCCAAACAATGTTTTTTGAGAAGATGCGAGTGTATGATGGTTTGGACGTGTGTTTATCTGTGATGCTAAACACCTAGGTGATGCTAGGTGTAATAAGCATTTTAGTAATGAGCAATTTCTTAGCCTTATTACACTTGAAGTCTTGTAAGACTACATTTTGTACTGTACAAGGCAGGCAATATGGTGAATACATCATATAACAATACTTTAAATATTCTTCATTATGCATTATGTTAATCATTATGGAATGTTCAGTGATTTTTATTCAAACCTTTTTTAAGGAATTACTTAGTAAAGAAGGGAAAGGTGAGCAAAAATAGTTTATAGAGCATACAACAATGTTATTATATCACAATAATCTATATCATCATTTTGCCCATAGTGTGAATTCTTTTCATACTGACTTTTACATATCTTACAATATGCCCAGTTTAAATAAGAACATTAATTACAAAATAAAAAAATGTGCCCCATGGTACCCATATCCTTCAGCTCCTGGTTTTTTGGCATGAGAGCTTGTTGAATTAGTTCTACAGTATTTTGACGTGAGGGGCATCAACGTCACCGTCCAGCCTGCTGTTTCCAGTCTTCAGCCAACTTTACTCCGGATCATCTGCGACCTAAAACAAAAAAATGACACGACCCTTTTTTCACTTTACCCTTTACTGTGCCCAACAAAAGACACGCCGCTCAAGCTGCGCTGCAAATATGGGACAAAGCATTCGGACAACTTTTTGCCTCCTACCATTTCCCCCTGAATAACAAAGAAAGAGACACAAAAAAAAGTCTCCGAGGAGGGCGTTTTGTTTTGTCTCGCCCACTCTGCCTCTCTCTTTTCTGCGCCTGGAAGACAGAAGGCTGTACATTACATACAAAGCCGAGGACATTTTTTTATTGACAGGAATAATGGCATATCATACTGTTCGGGTGCCCCTGTCATTCAGGTCGAATTTATTCAGGAAGTTTCTCGAGGCAGCTGAAGGATGAAGGACTGTAGGCTTTGCCAGGCTGGGAGGGAGCGAGGGATGGAGGAAGAAGACGAAGGTGGGGGAATCGGGGGTTCTCCGTGAGCACCGTTTCCATTTGGAGGGGGGGGGGGGGGTTGTTGTCTTTGTATTTTTCCCTGCCAGTGTCAGCGAGATCACATCAGCCGTCATCGTGCTGAAGCCCGCAGGCCGAGAGCCGCATGGAGTCCATCAGGTCTCTGTGATGTCCATTCAGGCCGTGCGCATTAACACGCCTTTTGCATGCCTGTCACACTTAGGAGCGTACAGCCGTTCAAAGGCTTTCAAAAGGAAGGGTTTTTCTGCCTCACTCTTGTTTTGTTACGCTCTCTCGCTTTTTCTGTCTCTGTCGCTCTCTCCCTGCTTCATTCATAAGGAAAGCGGAGACAGTAGGCCATATGAAGATGCTTCTGTAACTTTTTGCCCCCTTTGGAATGCTCACAAATGGCTGAATGTCGCAGAGAGATTCCGCCTCTGAGACTGTGGACTTCCGACGTGACTTATCGTGGACCTTCACACAGCTCAAAGTTTATCCCAGATTTGCCCACTGATTCCAGTTCTAAAATCTCCACCCACTTCCTCCTAATACTCCCTAATTTCCCCTTTGACATTATCTCTGAACAAAAATCTAATCTAATTAAAAGACACTCACTGATACCTAACTCCATTCCTCACCTTTGGCTCCACCATCTGCTGTGAAACAGAACTACAGGTAATCATCAGCGAAATTCTGATCAGGAGAACCTGATAAACATTGAGAATAAAGCTGTCCCTACACTGAGATGCTTGTTCTACCCCTCACACACCATGCTATGACATGCCATCTGCCTCTGTGCCTTGAGAATCAGAGAGAGAGGTCATGCAGACCATACGAGAGTGCCTGTCGTTGACACCTGATCAGCCGTTTGCATTGCCTTGTACTGCATATGAATTTTTGTCACACTGGACAGTGAAATGTCTGTTTCCCAAAGTGGGCAATTAAATTACAATTAAAATCTTCTTGAAAAAAAAAGGCAGAACCTTATATTACATCTCATTTGTATAATGATGATTCATGATTGTGCCTGTACCTCCAGCTGTTCCTTGTATTCCCTCAGCTGATTCACTCAATTTTATAATCCTTCTCCTGGTTCTGATTTGAAAGCTCCCGCAGTTGGCCGGTGTCTCTGGGTTCTACCTCCTTCACTCTGGTTTTCTTCATAGAGAGTGTTACAGCATAGAATTCAGAGATAGAGATATTATGCATATAAACAATAAAATGGTTTAGGATCCTTTTCTATACCTTACATCTGACTTTGATGACATTGATCGCGTAAGCAGGTGATAGCTGTTATGCAAAACCTTTACTTTCTGAATGGAAATACAGGCATGAAGTTGGGTTTAGACAAAAAGAAAGGAATAAAACACAAAGTGTACTGCTGTTTTAAAAAATAAATCAACACCTTCTGACCAATCACAATCCAGAATTTATCCAGAGCCTATCCCAGGAGACTCTGGGCACGAGACGGAGGACATCCTGGACGGGGTGCCAATCCATCTCACAAAAAACATACACAGTCACACACACTACAAGAAATTTGAAAACGGCAATTAGCTTCATCTGCATATCTTTGGACTGTGGGAGGAAATCGGAGTACCCGGAGGAAACCCTCCAAGTCAGTGTGCAAATTTGATATGTTAATCAGAAGCATTAAAGCAATTTCATTTCTGCCTTCACACAAACTCGAAACATTTCAGTTAAAATTCTGTTGAATTCAGATAAAAATATTCAACATTTTAAGCACTTTATGAGGCGAGCAGGATGTGGAAAGCATGGATGTGGTTGGTCATGCATTTTTAATCACTTCATAATCACGTTATTACATCGAAACAGCAGCGGTGTGCACAGACAACCTCTTTGTGCTGCTCCTCAATGGCTTTGACTTTGTAATTAATACTCGTATGGAAGGTTTGGCCTCTCGCTTCAGCAGGGACTCATACTGAGCCTGGAGGAACTTCACTTTCACTCCGATCTCCTTCCTCAGAGCGTCCATCTCCTGTCAGCTGATTTAAAAAACTGAGTCACTGAGAATGTGAGCGAAAAAACACATCCTTTTGTAAAAATTTCTAAAAAAAAAACATCTTACACTTTCAGGTCACATTTTAGATTTTCACTTCAATTTCATATTTCGTTTTTAGGTGAAGATATAAATTGTGAGTTTGTACTGCAAAGAAGAAGAAGAAGAAAAAGAAGACGAAGGAGGAGAAGAAGCATCTTCCTGAGAATGTAAATCATCAACACGCATGCTAAGGGTCGCCTAAACATAAATACATAATGAGGCATTATGTTTGTGAGAGGGGCCCTCATTCAGCTGCGAGCCTGCCAATCAATTTGTTTAACTCTGCGGGCAGGAGGCGCGATGAAGGCCGCCGTTTTAGGCCACAAAGCCACCATATGCCCTCACAGCGGGAGAGCCGGCCGGCCCGCTCACCACCACACACACAGGAATCCTCCAGCAACGGCGTGAAAAGAGCCACAGCGTGAATGAACTCGGCGAGCAAATCCAACGGAATGCACTGACACTCGGTGTCAACGGTGTCAAGCTCATCTAAAGATCGAGCCGAGCCTTCATTCAGACGCTGCTTTCTGCAAGATTCATGATGATGTGCTGCGCAGATGTAATCCTTCCATATAATAGGAATATAATATCATTAATTCAGTGCAGCAGCAGCGCAAAGCGTCAGCTGTTTCCGCAGGATAACTTTGCATTTTTATGAGGAATATCTCAAGTGACTTGAACAGAATAAAACACTGTGTGTGTGTGTGTGTGTGTGTGTGTGTGTGTGTGTGTGGTGCAGTTGAAGTAAAAAAATCAGTGACATGTTGGTGTGGTGAGGTGGGTGTTACAGTTACCACCCAGAAGTTGAATATTTTCCAGCATGTCCTTGAGTGTTTTATTTCGCTACAACAACCATTTGTCGACTATATATTTTTTATTTACTAAATAATGACATTTTGTTTTTGTTTTTAATCCATTGAACAATAAATTTTGAACATTAATTTTTTCTGTTCACTCCATCACATACACTGGAGACTCCTTCCATAAATGTTAAACAAATATTTCCTTACTTCTTTACTGTATTTATAGTAATACAGCACATGCACTTTACTGCATGTACTGTATTACTGTAAATACATTACTGTGACATCATCGCATTCTATCCGCATTTAAATGTGCATTAACTTATCTACGTTCATGAGCTGTGCCATCTCTGTAGACAGCTGTGTGACCAGAGGAAGCTCGGACACACATCAGTTCAGACGCTGGCATCCTGACCAAACCTCAACTCATTCCCGAGATAAAAATAAAACTACAGAGGGAAGTGTATAGAAAATGGGTGAGTGTTCATTTCCTGCCCTCTTAAAGTCAGTATGACATAGCAGAGTTAAAGGATACAACTGTGTGCCAAAAAGAGCCGGCTCATTTGCGAACGATGCATCACGGATAGATTTTTTCTAATGAAAAAGATATTAATAAAATGCATATGTATTTAAAATGGCATATCAATAGGAATATCAAGCTTTTAGGCCTACATCTATGATGAGTAGGGTCTCTGACTCATGACCCAGAGCTATATTTTATGAATGTAGGCAATGTTTTAATCTTACAGTCTCATTCAGAGCCAAAGACACATAAAGGCACATAAGAACAACAACTGGCCTAATTAGTCCAGTTTAACGAAGATTTGTCAACATTTAACCTATTTTCATTTTTACCTAAGACAGGTTTCAAGTTTTAATGTAGACCGGAGCTGTAATAAAGCGGGTTATACCCTTGAATTTCAGCAGTGTCTTCTGAAATCATTTCTTCTTTCTCCTCTTCATTCAGTCTAATGCGAGTTTCATATGTCCATATGATGGTGAAATAAAATTTACTTAGATATGCTTATCTTTCTGAGCCAGAGATTTCTGCTACGCTATACCATTGTTCTGCCAATTCATGCTACCTAACACAAAGACTGATGGGGACATTTGTCTTCTCAGATAAATATATGTTACAATAAAGTATAAAAACATGCTCCACTTTCTGTAATAGTGCATTTATCTCTTCAGCGTTTTTTGATACGGTAGTGTGAATCTAACAATTCACTCTATGACAGCATTCTTTGACAAGGTAGCATAACTCAGCAGAACACTCTCTCTATGGCAACTACGTCAACTTCTTCCTTACCTGTTTTCAGGTGTTCTATCATTTTTATTTCCCCGTTGCCAGAATTTCAGCCCAGTAGCAGAAAATTATAGTTACATCAGTCCATGCTAATTTCTCCATATATTGTACCTATAGTTTTCAATGGTTGTAGCAAACATATAGTACATTTTTATCAGCTGTGACATTTGCTGACATACTGGTAGCACTTTGTGACATGTTTTAATGTTATCAGAATATTATCCCTATTGCTTTAACACAGGTAGCATTTTTTTGACATGTTGATTCAAAGTAATCCATCAATCCACTAATTGAATTAAGTATGCAAGTTAAATGAAATGGCAATAAAACACAAAAAGAACAAAAATAAAAAAAACTTTCGTTGGTAAGCATAAGCTCACAAATTGCTCAGTGTAATAACATGGATTTATGGGTAGGGTACTAAATCAGTGAAGTATTATGAATAAATAAATAAATAAATAAATAAATAAAGGTTATTAAATGAAATTGTAAAAATGTTTCAGACATATTTTTTTTTAGCAATAAACGCTAGCCAGTTGTATTGGATTCAGTTTACTTAAGTAAGCCTAATGGCTGAATTTAAAAAAAAGAAAAAAATTTAATTACTTTCCAGTGTAAGGCTTTAGCTTTGTGCTCAATTCAGCAGTGTGTTTGATATTTATGTACTGCACTAACATGACTTTACTCAGTCAGTAAATTATGAAATATTGTCTAATACTGCAGTTCTAGTGCATGCTCAATTTGGGTTCGGGCCAATAGGAGTATTATTAGCTTGTGTACTGTATATGTGAAACCCAGGCTCTATCATTTCATAAACATAAAGTGCATATTTTACAGCCAATGTTATCTTATTAAACTTCCTGATTACAAATAACCAATTAATGCTCTTTATTTCATAATCCCTACTTAATCATAGATTGTCCAGCTATAAATCTGTTTCTCTTTTTTCCTCCAGACGAATAAAAGTCTGTTAAAATAGATTAGTCTGGCTAAACAGAATAATCTTTATAATCTCCACATAATCCCTCAGTTAGTAGTGTGAGAGTCTGCCCTCAGGGCATCAATATGGCACCTTAATTCACACAAACATCTCCTCAGGCTCTCTCATTTCATCGATTTATAAAGACTGTTTACACTCCATGGACATTTAGGAGAGTTTTATACACACTTTATCAGTTTTAGTCACAGGTTTAGGAGTTAAACACAGTTAAACAGTGTGTATACAAAGCTTTCAGGATCAGTCATTCACGCCTCATCGAGCAGCAATGAAGCGTTTGGCATTCAACCAACCGACTCTTTAATCCATCATAACCTCTTTTACTGCAAAAACAAACACATGAAGATTTAATAAAGTATATAAACATTTCTTATATTCATATTTAATGTAAGAGATTTTGTTAAACAAGTATACTTTTAAAACAGGACAGTGGGAAAATAATGTTTCAATGCACTACTGGTGTGCCGTTCTCGAATAAGTTGGCTCTTTAAGATGAATGTTGAGAGCCGACTCGCATATAAGAGCTGATTCATTCGAGAATGGGGCGTCTCTACTGCAGATGGACCATTATTTTTAACAGCAGAGCCCTCGGTATGTTAAGCTAGGGAGGCAGATCTTTTTAAAGGCAAAATGCCTTCAGGCTGCACGGGTAGCTTCGAGGTTAGCACTGTCGCCTTGCACCTCCAGGGTCCAAGGTCGAGCTCTGTGTGCATGGAGTTTGCATGTTCTCCCTGTGCTTGGTGGGTTCGGAGTACTCCGGTTTCCTCCCACAATCCAAAGACCTGCACTTTAGGCTAATTGCCATTCCCATGTTTACCAGAGGTCCTACCATGTTCCTTACTTGGACTACAGAAATTTGTTAATGGATAGATGGATAGAAAATGCCTTCAACACAAGAACATAAAATTGTTAGTAATATCAGCTCAAAGACGAATCGACTCTTTGTGTCGGATCTTTGGATCTATGACTACTGACAAATGCAGACTTATTTTGTAATTAGAAATACTACTAATAATATTTTATTCTGAAAAAAATTCAGCATTTATCCCAGCCTGCTACCTGGCGCCACCTACTGGCCACATCATAATACAGTCCTTTTTAACTATTATACCATGCATTCCATATTAAGCATGTTTTTAATAAATATTTTCAGGATCCCAGATGTGCTTTAATTTACATACATTTTAATTAATTCATCATGATTATGGTCTCAGCAGTAATCACATTAATCCCTCTATATGCAGAAAAGTGTGGAAATTAGGTCACTGAGCTGCCAGGCTGGGTTTTAAACACACAGAAATGGGCAAAGAGCCAAACTATACCCCTCTGTCTCCCTCACTTTTTTCAAACATATGTCCACCTCAATCTGTTAATCACAGCGGTGTGTTAGATGCAAAGTAAATTTGATTTCTGTTGTGTGAAAAAAGAGCACAATATCAAACAATATCAATATATTTTTAAAAAACATTATTTTTAAGGCAGGTTTATTATCCACCTTTCAAGTCAAAGTTATAATTAATTAACAAAATACTTAATTTAGGTTTACATAAAATGTTTAAGCTCTCTAGGATAAAAAAATAAGAGAAATTTACTTGTAAGAAAGGAACCATAAGTGAATTTAAATCAAAAAGATTTTTGCTTAAAATTACACAAAAATGTATTTTACTTAAAAACATCTGTACAGCTTTTAAGGAGCTTTCAGACATTTTTTCAAAATAAGAAGCTGCAAGACTAAAAAAAAATCTTTAAATAAAACTGAGAAAATAATTAATAGGCAGAAGTGAGAGAGATTGTAAATATGACATGCAAAGCTCTGATCCTACTGCAGAGAAAGTGAAATAAGCTGATTAAATTACCATTTAATTATGTCTACTTAGTACTTGCTCATTACTGTGGCTGAAACCCGAGAAAATTATAAATATCACTAATTAATAACCCTAAGACATGATACTGAGACTTGTAGAAAAATGGCTCTATTAAAATTACATAACCTATAAAAATATATATTAAATGCAAGACTTTTATTTGCATTATTATATTAGATTAGATTGTGTTAAAATATAAATAAATCATTTAATAAATAAATAATTTAATTATATTACATTTAAGAAAAAAAATTGCACTAATGGTACTTAGTTACAGTAGTAACCCAGTGTAAGGATCGATCCAATGACGGAAACTTCACAGCACTTTTGTAAGTCACTCTGGATAAGAGCATCTGCCAAATGCCTAAATGTAAAGAAAAAGTAAAGAAAAACTTGCTGAAAGTTTAGTTTGTACAAATTTATTCTTGAATACAGTGTTCTAGTGTGGAATGTTTTTTCATACTCAACCACTAGGTGCAGAGTTCTACTCAAAACCTTTAATGATTCCACCAGGGTGTGTGAGCGTTGAATGCTTTAACTTTATTCTAATAAACAATTATTATTTCATGTTACAGCTAATCTGATCACTCATTACTGTGGTCTAGACTCAGCAGTGATCAGATCTTAAATCTCTACTGCAGTTTGTAGAGCAAATGGAATTCTTCGTGTTATGTTCTTTATGGTCGGAAGAGGGCGCAGGAGGACCAGGTCTGATTATCATGGCCATTTTTTTAATATTCACATACAGTACATATATTAATATACAACATTTAAAAGCCTTAGATAGGCTATCTGTGTGATATTGTTCCCTAAAATATTGTTGAATTTAAAGACGCTTGTGCTTATTATGTTTGTAATCAGAAATGTAAATGTTCATGTAGAAGATTTGATATATTTATGTGTAAAATAGTTTCACATCATTAAAATTTCACATAAACCCAAAACTAAAAAACATAATTAATGGTGTAAATTATGTTGTTCTATATTATTAGGCAGGGAGGATAAAAAATATATAAATTAATGTTTAATTTATTTTATTTTTTGTAAATTTCTTGTTTATTTTTGATAATTGATAACATCCCTAACTTCTTAACGAATAATTACTAAGATAAAAAAGGGATTAATTGCTTACTAATTATATATACATACATTTTAGATATTAATTTTAGATATTTAAAATGAGTAAAAAAAGAAAAAAAAATCAGTATATGCATCCAGATACTTACTCAGACATAACACAAACATATTTGAAGCAGAAAAAAAGAAAAGAAAAAAGAAAAAAAAAACTTTTGCAGGGAAAATGGTTAGTCCCAAGTGAAATAGAAATAGAAATGTCTTTTAGTTGTGGCACACTGTATTTAAAAAAGGT
>JAOVVA010000024.1:17971985-17993009 GCA_028565275.1 Leiocassis micropogon
CACCAGCCTCAGAAATCACCAATTAACAACCAGCACCTCAGATTAGAGCCGTTATGAAGCTTTACAGAGCGTAAGAACATTTTCCTGTTCAAAGGAGATGGAAGCATCCAAAATATGCAGTAAGCATTGTTCTACAGTGTAGAAGGAAATAAAAATCAGGAAAGGCATTGGAATTAGAATGTGTTTCCAAATGTAGTGACTGGTAGTGTGTGTGTGTGTGTGTGTGTGTGTGGTATATATATATACCCTTTACATTTCCACTATTTTCCACCACATGAAATACAAACCTAATTAAATTTTAAAGTTTATTACATTTTAGCCACTCAGCTGCTTCCATTCACAGTGAAGTTATTTAATTTATAAATAGATGTTTTACTGATAATTCCAAGATGAAGGAACCCTGAGCTAAAATCTTTCTATGGCATAAAAAAACAGCATTGCATACATGAGTGTTTTTTAAAAGCTACCTGTCCATGTTAATGTTGATGGAAAAGAAAAAGCTAAAAGTCAAAGCCGTGTTTCTAGATTTCCTTGGAGAACCCTTTAGCATGCTGTATGCGCCCTCAAACATATTTGATTGTTATAATTTCTTACTGTGATCAAGGGCGACCCAACAGACCAGAAGAGGTGACACAAGGAAGCGTTCGTCTCTGATCATTAGTTTGAACCGATCCCCTTCATTGAGACGCCTCTACATGAATCGCCTCGCCTCCTACAGGCTGAGTCACTTTTCGCTTGTGGCGCAAAAAACGAGTTCCTGATCTCGCCGGAGCTGGAACACCTTTCACACACGCCACCTTTTTTGTGTCGATTTAAAATTTGAAAAATGCCTCGTTCTCTAACCGCTCCTTTTCTCCCACACTGAAACTGGTTTAGTCTTTCCGAGACTGGCATTTAACGCTAGTTTTAATGAAGTCGCTGCAGGCTGAGTCATTACACACACAGCGCAGCGAGCCACCTGTCATGCTCCATAAACCTCAGGGTGAGGGGATGTGAAATTTGGCAGCGAGGACAATAGAGGCTTTTGTTCTATCCTGCAGCGTGGTGTTACACATGACTAGCCAGGAAACTTGTACCGCACCGGCACCTGTGCTGAGATACCATCTACCACAGCACCTCCTCCAGTGTGTGTGTGCACGGAGAATGTTTGCACAGAGAGTGTGTGTGACATGGTTCATGTGGCATGATTATTGATGGTACGATGATCAATCCAGTACAATGGTTTGAAACTGTCTCTGCACAGGCCAAGGTTCTACATGGAACCTGAAAACCTATAAGGTTTTCTCCAAGGAGACACTTTTAGAGCACATAATGGTCCATATTTATATCACTGTATAAAGTGTGTAGAGGATTAAACTTGGCAGAAACACCTTTACTTGAGAAAATAGTGTATATCTATGGCAGGATCGATATGATGATCTATACATATAATAAAACTGTAAAGTGGGCGTGTCTGTTTATTGAAGATATTTGCAAAAAAAAAATCATTTGGGGAGACGTGAGATGAGATATAGAACATATCAAGATGTTTTTTGGAATTTGTTTGTTTGTGCACACATCACAGAATTTTAATTCTGAGGTTTTCACAGGTGTATAGTATATATGTGTAAAAACATATGGGCTTTGTTTCATCACAATCAGCCCACGGAAGGAGAAGATATGCTAATTTGAAATTTAAATGGAAAACACCCGTATAATAAAAAAATTCGAATATGAAAAAAATAATTTGTTCATCTCAAAATTCAACAGATGGCGCTGTACATTTTTTAAAACCCGCTTATGAGCCTGCAATTAAATTCCATGTAAACGAAGTCGCGAGCGCATCTAGTATGGCAATATAAAATCATCATCATCATCATCAATTTTGTGGTATTATTACTATTATTATGTCTTATTTAATTTTTTTAACTCCGGACGATGCCGTTTCAGTGATTTAAAGGTCTATTTTAAATACAGCACTCTTGATTGTTGGCAGTTTGTTAGACGTGATGTCATTGTTCCTACAAACAGTTTTCTACCTGAGCCTCCAATAACGAACTGGACTCCATGTAAACTTCTCCACATCTCCTGTTATACTGAACTTCCAGCCTCCAACACACAGTATGAGTGCAGATCAATCCCTGCTATCCGTTATCACCCAGATGAGGATGGGTTCCCTGTTGAGTCTGGTTCCTCTCACATTTTATAAACATTTCTATTATTATTTTTTTTATTCTGTGAAGCTGCGTTGCGACAATGACCATTGTTAAAAGCACTTTATAAATAAAATGTAAGTTAATTTAATTGTCATTTTATATTCAGATCCATGTAATGATGTGATCTTTAGGCAGAAATAAGTCCTGAAAGAAGAAGCTACCATGTAATTCACACTTTGCGGCTCGCTATTTGTAAGGTAAACCATAAATCAGTGTTAACGACGCTACGAAGCAGCTATTAAACCCTACTGATATGTGTGTATATGTAAATATAGTAAACTACAAGTGTGTATATATAGATATCAGCTATATTACTGTATATACTGCACTAGCGGTAGTACGCGTCGTTGACAGTTAAAGAGTTTGTAGAAATGGTTAAAAGGTTAAAGCTAAATATAATCTGTTGATCTTTAATGTAATCAGTGATATTATTATTTCAGGTTGAAGCCCACGTACATGTCTGTCTGTCTGTCATTCTGTACGACAGATCTTTCTCTCTACAAAGAAATCACATTCTGTACGGTTTAGTATCTTACGCCTAGTTTACGCTAAGTTGTACTTCTTTCTTCGTCAGCCAAATATTGTACACTCCCTGTTTAAAGTAAATTATTACATCCGGCACATGACTGTTCATAACGTCACTTTTACTCAACATTTTGAGCAGCTAACACGCTCGGTTCGGATATTTTCCACGCCCTCACCTCGGACTGCAGTGGATATGTTCGCTCTAATGACCCGTGTTTTATCTTATAGTGAAGCTTCACATTACTGCTAGCACCAAGGTTTCGGAAAATATGAGACAAACCGGTTTTAAACTTCCCGCAGGAAGAATAAACACACACTGATCTGTCCATTGAAAGAGCCAGTTCTGAGCAGCGTACAGACAAAACCTTTCTTTTATTTATATAGATGTGAACGTGATAATATGCATAAGGTGACAGATGAAGGTAAAAACCTTTACAGAAGTAAAGACAGTGCAGTCCTTAATCTGAGTAAGTGAGCAATTAACTTGATGGGAATATAAATATAAAACAATATCCAGATGATGGAAATCCAACGTTTGGCTTTAGGATAAAACTTCACCACAGATCGGTTTAATTACGCTCCTCCGGCAGAAGAACTGAATTATTTGGTTTCTGCAACAGTTTGTGCATGTCGCAACTCCACTCTGCGAATACGGCGATACGCTGGAGTCACACCCTTAATCTCGCCGGAGGCGTCGTCGCTGCTTTGTGAAATGTTGACGTGGTTGTTTTTGAGGAGCTTCATTAGCTTCAGGCGTGTGCTGATGTTAACTCTTTATTTTAAATACACTCAAATTTCAAATTACCACATTGCATAAAAACATTCTTTTGTCCTCCATGTTGTTTTATACTTTCATGAATCTCTTGGGGATTGACTGATTCTGTCTCCTTGTAAATGCAAATTCCATTGCATTGCAAATGTTTTCACACTTTTGTTCAAACTAAACTATGGGCTAAGGGTGTGTGATGTGACACGCGTATCATATCACAGAGTCATTCTACAATATACAGTGTGTAACGATGATCTACTATGAAATTGTGAAAAACAGAGTTTTATGTTATTCTTACTGAATGTTTTTACAGAAAGTAAAACTTTTGAGGAACTGGAACATTTTGGTTGGCTTCTGAGCAACACTTTATCATCTGGAAATCACAAGCTTGAATCCTGAAGACCAACATTTGGAGAGCAAAATTGTCCGGTCATCATCTCGCTCACCTGTCAATCACAATGCCTATATATGCAGAAGAGGGCAGATAGCAGGTGAAAACGTAATATTGCAGTTAGGAAACCTGTGAAATCTTTTATATTGCGCAGGACTACACTGGACCTAGAATGCAGCCTTGAGGAACGCCATGTGACTGTATGAAGTCATTTTGTCCACAATGCTTTCATAGTCATGGCTCTTCCGTTTGATAAACAATATGAATAAAGATGTCTACAGTGCACGCACACACACACACATTCTTTTTCCTTGTCCATCTGTAAAGGTCAAACCGGGTAAACCTGTTCTCCGGGTGAACTTCCTGCATGAGCTGTCTTCGTTAGTGCCTTCACATCCGGCGCTCTGTGTTGAAATGCTAATAACTGAACCGACTCTGCTTTCAGTGGCTGGAGAAACTTTTGGCACCGTTGCAGTGTGTCTGTCGACACGTTCTTCTGGCCTGAGGATGATGTGTTTCATGTGGAATTGGGGTTCTGCCCGGAAACACATAAATTATTGAGATGTTGGACATGAATATGGAGATTTAGGGTTGCCATTCTACATCAGGTAGAATCCTCATGACCATCACTACTGATTATACTGTAACGTAAAGCGTCAAATACTAAATTATTATTTTTTTACTCTCTCTAAGAATGGTTAATCCAGTTCCCTGACACTTAATAAGCGTTTCATAAATGAAAAGCAGTCAATATAATAATTTCTTTTTTTTATTACTATTATTATTATAAGTATATTTAGTATAAAATGTTACATAAACAATTTCACATATTTAGCTGTTAATATGGGTGGGTCATTTATCTAGAATTTATTTATAAAACAAATACAAATAATTTCTTTAATTTAACGTATTTTATTAGATTTAGTTTGCACTAGATTTGCCAGTCTAAATAAGATAACATGCAAAAAATAGGCTACTTAATTTCTCTTGTAATAATATCTGATTAAAAAAGAGGAATGCTGAGAAATAGTTGTTGAGTGTCTACATTTAATTGACCGTGTAGTTACTGTTCACATTAACAAAAACCCTCCAGGTTAGTTAATTAATTAGTTCATGATTAAATATTTTGGCTGCAAGTCAAAATTGTAAAAACCGCACATCTGGCAACCCGGCTCAGATTACTGTGTCTGTTGTGTTTGTGCTGTAATCGTAGATTGTGTGCTGCTTGTGGGCGCCAGGAGGTTTTTGCGGTGGGTCGTGCCCAGGCTCGGAGGTGTTCGAGGTTGAGAAGCTGGTCGGAGTGAACAGGAGGCTGGCTGTTACTGGGGCCAGGCTCTGTACCAGTTCACCACTCGTGTTTTCATTGTGGTTTTGAAGAATGTGCTGCTTTTCTCTCACACATTCCTGCAGCTCATAAGAGCGACTATGAGCATTCAAGCTAAAAAAAAAAAAAACATTAAACCATGCTGCTCTTTTTGTTTCCAGAACTTTCTGACACTTCTGCTTCAGTTCAATAATAATAATAATAATAATAATAATAATGTACATTTGCATATCCAGTTCAGTGTTGCTTTCCATCTCCATATAAAAGGCAGAGCACAGGTACAATCAGGGACACACAAGAAACCAGAGATGAAGATATGGCGTTGTGAAGCGTTCACTGAAGGTTTTTATTTAAGAAAATAAACCTGAAGTTCAAGTGACTCGGGTTTGAGCTGCTTCTTGTTTTGTGTTGTATGTGTTAGATGATCCAGGGTTTATGTGGATTTAGAGTCGGGCCATGCAGCGCTTAAGTTGATTTTCCGGGCGCAGTGTAAAGAATATGGCTCTGAAGTTACAGGAAATTCGAAATTCTTGGCTTTTAATTCACTATTATGATTTGCTGAATTATTTTGATTCACTCTCCAGTAAATAAAAGCTGCATATGGTTTGAAGTAGAACTGTGTGATTAAATCACTTATGCAGTTTAATCTTTGTTTTGTTGGTCGATACGATTTAGTGCATTGATGGCTCAATTTTTAAATCAGAATCGATTTTAGTTTGAAAATGTATTTAGGTAAACTTACAGATGTTTAAATGGTCAAAAAGTCACACATTCCTTAAGAATACCTCACAGCTTTTTGCAGAAATGACAAACTTCTTGCATCTTCTGGAAAGTGCTTAAAAAATACTACTTCTTCAGATTTTTTTCAGCAGTTGGAGCAATACCGCCACCTACTGGATTGGAGTTTATTGAGGGACAGATGATTGTCAGGAAAATAAGATTACAGTTTTATATGAGACGTGACGTTTAAACGATAAACAGCACAACAGGTTACACTGCATTTCAGTGTTTATTATATACGTTTAGTAGCTTTATATACTTTAAATTCTGCAAGAAATACAGCTGCTTAAGAAAATTCTAAAGAGAAAAAATTCTGAATTCTAAAGAGACAATATTATCATAATCATGTCGAAGTGTTTAATATTGGCCTTGAACAGTGTTTGAGTATACACACAGCCAAAGCATACATTACAACGTGACAAATTGTGGTTACATCACAACATAAAGTCCATTTCTAACTGGTACTGGGGGACAAATCCCAGGGTTTTTAATTTTACTTTGTAAGTCTAGTGCAGATCTCCATATTCATAGCACTTGAGTCCCAACATTGTGAATAGAATTGTTCTGTGAGTGGATGTACAGTACAACCACTGTAAAGAGCGCATTGTCCTTTAAAGATATTTAAGCATTAAACTGAACCCAGAGTTATTAGACAGTCATAAAGAGCATTCAGCTCACGAGCGTTATCGTAGTGATGAGGAGTACGAGGTGTGTTTTTCCTCATGAAACATCCATTTAGTCAGAACTTTATCCTGATGATGATTACAGTGAGTGCAGAGCCAGTCTCAGGAACATTAGACACGAGGCAGGAATACACCCGGGATCAGGCTGTGTACAACAAACGGGAATTTTAGCTGAGCTTTTGGGAAGTGGGAGGAAACCGCAGAGATTGAAGCTCAGTGAGAAAATGAACAGAACATCTACACAGACAATCAGCCATGAGTCCCAAATGTATTATAGAAAAGTTTATAGTATTAGTTTTGTGTTAAAATGTGCAGTGTCTATGAGCCCAGGTTGAGGTTGTGCTTCTCGTAAACTAGGTGGATTAAAGATAACATTTTCCATGTACTGATTATTAGTCTGAGCTGCTTCCCAGCCGATAGTTCCAGTTTGTTGTTCGGGGAATTTTTTAGTCACACATGCTCAATAGTAGATGTTTATTTTTTTTTGCATTTGAGGTGTTACAATGTTGCTGTTCGTCTATAATCCTGCAGTTGATGCACTCTAAACTATTTACACAGTGTGGCTGGAGCAAAGTAACTAATTTAATACAGTGGTACCTCAGCATGCTTTAAGAATTTTCGCCTTATGAACTGAACATTTTGTAAGAAATTTCCCTCGCCATACGAAGCATTTTCGGCATACAAGCGACCAAGCCGAGCCGAACCGAACGCTGACAAAGTTGCGCGTACGTCCAGGAGCCGTTCGAAGCCTGTTTGCGTCAGTGGAAAGCCAAGCGAAGCAAGTTTACATAATATTTATGAGTTTTTTTTTGCGTTTTCCATCCAAGTAAGATTTAGTGAAGACGTAGCACCGCGGGTCCCAAGAATATTATCAAGGACGGTAGCGAGAAGAAAAGGGAGCCGCTTTCAGTTAGATTTTTAATGCAGCTTAAAAGAGGTTTAATCTCTATTTATTTCATATTTTACTTCATTTACATGTCTTTTTTAAATGTTTTGATTGTTTTTATATGCAAAAATACGATTATAGTGTTGGAAATTGGTAATATTGGTAATATTTTTGGGTAGCTGGAACGGATTATCTGCATTTACATAATTTCCTATGGGACAATGTGATTCACAATACGGATTAAATTCGTATGCTGAGGTTCCGCTGTATGTATTTTTATATTTGAGCTGGTAAAATGTCAGTGTTCATTTATATTCCTGCAAGTGGCGCACTCTAAGCACAGTGTGGTAGAAACTAATTATTTATAGATAAAGCAGCATATAGAATAAAATCGCAATACAAATCGAATCGGCACCGAGGTATCGTGTTAATATCGTATCAGGTGATTCCTCATGATCCGTCCTCAGTAGCTTATTTAATTATTTTTGGCTTGTTTACTTGTAGCTCATTTGTTTAGCAGTTTGATCCCAAAAATATTTGATCCAGGATAAAACAGAGCTGTAGAAAGATAAAGGTCTTGCTCGGGGGGCGGGTGAACTGTAGCAGTTTGGTGGTGCTGGGATTTGAACTCAGAACCTTCTGATCACAAACCCAAATCCTTAATCCTGTCCGAGTCTTTACTTAAGGTTTCAGATAATTTCTCTCTATATTATGAATAATTTTGCAGATTTCGAGAGTGAGTAGAACCTTGTGTGTGTGTGTGTGTGTGTGTGTATCTCAGCTCTGCCCCTGCATATAAATCATTTTCATTTTCACAGCAGATGAAAAAACTGAGCAGAAATTGTGTTGACAGTTTGTATTTTGTGCAATTAAGGGGGAGATTTCCTCCAGCAAGCTTGCTTTGTGTGTGTGTGTGTGTGTGTGTGTGTGTGTGTGTGTGTGTGTTTGCAAGTAAACTTTTTTAAAAATCATCGTACATCATCATGTGATATTTACAGATGTACAGTTTTATGATGATGCTGTTTTTCATTAAAATGTGTAATTTTAGTTTCAGCGTGTGTGTGTGTGTGTGTTCGTCTCACTCTCAGACCCTTGTCTCACTGTAATAATAATAATAATAATAATAATCCCAGGAGTTCTGAGCAGTGGTAATTGTGGTTATTTGCATCCCGAGTCGTTATGACGCGCTTCCCGAGGAATGTTGTGGCGTCATGCGTCCCGCTCTTCACTGCACGCAGAGCTGGAAAATGTGGTCGTTCTCTCGGCTTCTGACTCCACGAGCTCGCCTTTAAAAGTTTAATCATTTCTGACAAACTCACCACATGATCGCTGTGGTCTCAGAAACACACACACACACACACACACATAAGACTGCATTTCCTCGTGTGTGGAATATCAGGAGGAGGAAGCGAACATGTCCTGAACTATTTCTGTCTCTTTTTGTCTCTCTCTGTTCCCCTCGTCTCCTCTGCAGCCACAGAAAAGCATTTAACACGATTCTCAAATTTCCCATCGTGTCCCGGGTTTGTTAAACTCTGTAACCTCCCAGGACTTCAAAGCATGTAAAGAAACGAAAAAGAAATAAAGACACAATTTGATGACCATCTTTAAACGCACTAATGTTGTGAAAAGGTTTCGCATTCTCTCGTTGTAGCTTTAAAACTGAAAAACACACTATAGGAATACGAAAGTTGTGTTTTGTTCCGCCTCTGACACTGGAGACTCCTTCCATCAATGTTCAAACAAACATCTGCTTGCTTTTAGAAAACTTCAGTGATTATTGTAAACCTGTTTATCGCCAGTGGAGCGTCTGCGGTAGACATCAGTCTGAATGAGCCGTTACCATGGAAACAATAACCAGATAATCCGAGCGAGCTGGACGAGTGACCAAAGTGTAGATGAGAAAAGACACACACATCCCGTCGAATAAAGTCAAAGATGTACTCTGTTTGTATTATTTTTATTTTTTTAATAACGAATGTTTCTTTATTTCAAACTGCGTATAATATAACAGGTTTCCTCAATATAAAAAAGTCTATTAAGTATTAAGTTTTTCTAATATGCAAATTTTCATGCATTTTTCTAAAAGGTGGACTCGGTCATGTGACTAGAGCTTATTATAATATTTAATTATTGAGTCAGGTGATAAGGGCCCATTATAATATTTAATTGCTTTGTCATGTGACTAGGACCTATTACAATATTTCATTCATGAGTCCGGTGTTGGCGGCACGGTGATGTAGTGGTTAGCACTGTTGCCTTGCACCTCCAGGGTCCGGTTCGATTCCCGTCTCTGTGTGCATGGAGTCTGCATGTTCTCCCCGTACTTGGTGGGTTTCCTCCTTGTACTCCGGTTTCCTCCCACGGTCCAAAGACATTAGGTTAGGTTAATTGGCGTTTCCAAATTGCCCATAGTGTGTGAATGAGAGTGTGAGTGTGTGGATGGATTGGAACCCTCTCCAGGGTGTAGCCCGACTTGTGCCCTAAGCCTCCTGGGATAGGCTCCAGGTCCCCGCGACCCTAAATACAGGATAAAGCGGTATAGAAGATGAGTGAGTGAGAGAGAGAGAGTCCGGTGTTTAAGGTTCACTATAATATCTGAAGTAGAAGCAGGACTGACACAGAGTTAAAAAGAAACTACAGTAACACATTTCACAATGAAAAAGAGCGGAGCGGAACACTGTTTAATGTGAGTTCACCTAGAACAGGAGTTTGAAGGACGGACATCCTTCAAATCCTCATTCTTATGCATTTTGCATAAATTTGCATAAATTTATCTTTGCGGGTACTTTCGTTTTTATCCCACGCTGCAGGTCATACGTACAGTATTACAAAAGAAAATATATCTTTTAAATGTCTGTATTGTATTAATTTCATACTCTTGCAGACCAATAAAGCATTTTAGATCTCTTATTTCATGTACGTACCAAAATCACAGCGGACCAAGAAAATTTGATAAGATAATCAGAAGTCTTTAACAATGAACTTAAACCTTGTGACTTTTTTAGTCAAGGTATAACGTTCTGACGTTCTGTGTGTGTGTGTGTGTGTGTGTGTGTTTTTCTGTTCCAGATCAGGACTCACAGAGTTTTAGGGGAGCAGGAGTGTGTGCGAGCGGTCATGTCTGAAGGAGACACACACCCGTCGTTCACGCGGGGCAGCCGCACCCGCGCCAGCCTCCCCGTCGTCAAATCCAATAACCAGACCAAGGAGCGCTCGCTGGGTATCACCGCTTACTCTCTCCGATATTTACACCTTCTCCAGTTTCATCACGAGAGAAACCTTGTGTGATTCAGACACCAGGATGATTTGAGTTCAGAGATAGAGAAGTTGGGGAGAAAAGAAATCATTTGATTGTCTGACTGTCCTGTAGGCGACAGGTCTCGGTTTTATTATCCTTAGCTATGTCTTTAAAATGTGATAGATTTTTTTGTTTAAAAAAGACGTACTTAAGACAGTTTGTATGTTAAATGTGCTTATTTTATTCAATATTTTTGACTTTGCAGCAGAAAAAAAGAGAAACTTTGCAAGCTCTAATAATGTAAATCTACTAAATACACTTTTGCATCACAGGATTTTCTCCAAACTGCTTGTCTGATTTTTCACTATTTTCCCAGACGCGTGGTGTGCAGTGGTGGTGATTTATTTTGTTTTCCACACTAAAAATCTGCCCCTGCTTTTTGAAACGGTTTAGTTTGGAAGTTTGGTGCGATTCCTCATTTAGGAGTCGTATCCCGTTACATCTCTCTCTCTCTCTCTCTCTCTCTCTCTTTTAAACACAACACCGAGGCGAGGGGAAGCCCGAGGGTTGGGCTGAGCGTGCACCAACAAAGAAGCTGGTGTTGGAGAGATGCCCGTGTTTTGGATCGTACCATGTGCCGTGTGTGTGTGGGGTGGCGTTCCCGTGGTGTCGAGCCGAATCAGGGCCACCGCGCTGCAGGGATTTATTTTCATTTTCAATAGCAGGAGTTTAAAATTCCAATCACACTCTCACACACTCACTCACACACACACACACACATACACACACACATGCTTCACTTTAGACTCTTTAGACTTCAGTACATAAAATGTGGCATGAAATTGATCATTAGAGGCTGGATTTAGAGCTCTTCCTGAAACTCAGACTGATGTTAAGCAGATGTGTTTGGTCTGCATATTTACTCTCTGCCACTGAAATTCTGTACGAAGCTCTAAAGTCAGTCCAGCCGCTGCTTTTAACTCAGAAAAAAAAAAATTAGCTAGCTAGTTGGAAAATTTACTGAAATGAGCACCGTTATTATAAACACAATTATTATTAGAATGCTTTATTAGGAACTTTGAACCTTTTCGACTTTTTTAATTTATTAAGATTTACAATATGTTCAAATTTTTTATTGATGTAAAATTACGGCAGATATTTTTGTTGTAATACAAAAAAAAAGAAAATGCAGTAACCAAAATACAATAAAGGTCAGAATAATGTAAATATTAATAGTACAGTAATGGCCTGGAAAGCAACTGTATATTTATGAAAAGGGGGAAATTTGTATTTAATTTTTTTTAAATTTAAAGGCCGCACTGACAATCTTTGTTTTCAAAATAATTTTTAATCATTTATTTTTTAATTATTGTTAAACCATTTCTCTCTAAATTTAAAAGACGTGACGATGTGTATAGATGATAAGGAATTTAACACAAAGGTGCCAGTATTTACAGTTTCGCCGTAGCCGTTGCTATGGCGATATGGGAGACACGTGTGCTATGTGTTTATTTTTCACGGCTGATAACATTCAGGTTTTTCTCCCCGATTGCTGGGGTTCTGTGGTTAGCGAGGTTAGCCGATGAACTCTGGAGAGGTGTGTGCTGGAGAATATGAACTCTGTATCGGTTAAGTTCGACAGCTGTCGGGTTTTTTTCTCCAGGTGTTCTGTACCTGCAGTACGGCGAGGAGACCAAGCAGATCCTCATGCCTAACGAGGTGTCGAGTCCTGATACGGTGCGCGCTCTGTTCGTCAGCGCTTTCCCCCAGCAGCTCACGCTCAGCATGCTCGAGTCGCCCAGCATGGCCATCTACATGAAGGACCACGTCAGGAACGTCTACTACGAGCTCTCCGACGTCAGGTGGGACTTTACACCGAATTCTAATGATGTCAGAGTATCAACAGTTCTCAGATTCTCAGCACATACAGTACCTACTGCTAGTTCCTCACACACACACACACACAAACACAAAAGGTCAGGACAAAAACCTGAGCACAAGAAAAATATTTTGTAGCTCATGCTGCATTGTGTCGTTGATGTTGTTGTTTAGTGTTCGAGTCAAGTCCCACTAGTGCTTGGACACCATCAAGGTAGAAAGTTTTCACCTTGTGCCAGTCATTTCTGAAACGCTGGCCTCCCAGGAACTCCTTTAACGGCCCAAACATGTCTTGAAGCGCGGTCAGGACTGTACGGGGGACGTGGTGATCACGCACAGCCGAAATATACGATTCGTCTGCGTTTTCATACTGTGCGTTCGTGTCTGTTAAAATAACTGCGACCTGTTTTGACAGTCGCCTCAGGTGTGTGTGTGTGTGTGTGTGTGTTGACACACGTTCACTCCCATAACTTTTAAACGTTGTAAACAGCCACGCCCAACTCTCTGTACAATAACACACACACCGGATCACTCTCTCTTTCTTCCTTTCCTGTTTGACTGGTGTGTGTGTGTATGTGTGTGTGTGTGTGTGTGTGTGTGTGTGTGTGAGCCGCAGGGGACGGTGTAGAGGAGGGTGTGGAACAGAGAGCCACCCAACCGCCTGCACGCAGCCTCACAAACACATTCGACTTTTTATCCGTTTATAGTTACGTTCAATGTGGAACGTTTCTGTTATCAATCTGGAAACAGCTGTCGATCCCTATGATGATGATAATAATGATGATGATGATGATGTATTTTATGGGCGTGGCCTGATGCGATCCCGTCTGAGATCAGACGCCGTCATGTCAGATCACATGCAGCATTAATTCAGACGTGACGGAATCCCAAACGAATCAGTCAGTTTGTGGTTTCTGGTTCATTCGGTGGTGAAAATGATTCTGATTCTAAATCACGTGCGCTCACCTTTCACGTGTCTGTGTGTTTTTTCAGGAGCATCACGCCGCACTCCTACCTGAAGGTTTATCACAAAGACCCCAATCAGGTTTTTAATCAGAACTCGAGGAACAGCAACGGAGACGCCAGAGTGAGTGAAACAAACACACCTCGCTCACACACACACACACACACACACACACACACACACATCACATCTTTACTAACATGTCTATATCCACACTCTTTGATGATGATGATGATGATGATGATGTCATCAACCTGACTTGTTATACACAAAAAGGAAACTTGTGTAAATTCTTTGCCGCACTGTTTCTTTCCTTTAAGAGCTCTAAATGTGACATAAACCTTCAGGAGGCCAGACGGTGGCGTTAGCATTCCTGTTAGCATGTGGAGCGGATTAAGCCGCTATAATGGGAAGCAGACCTGCAGTAATTTGTGGTCTAATGAAAGCCATGTGTAAAGATTTTACAGGAGCGCTTTATCGTCTCGTACCGTCAGATCCCTCGGCGCAACACAACTGCCCGTAAATGCGTGACGTCTTTAGTTCTTTTGGGTTTTTATCTCTTCGATCAGGAAAAGTGAGTGGACTTGGTTAGCATCGTTGCAAAAAGTACCAGGACAAATAATGTACAAAAAATATATATTAGACTGTTTACAGATGAAGGTGTGATTTTAATAAAGGCTGTGTGTGTGTGAGTGTGTGAGATGACTGACATCAATTTAACGATAATTTCATCCAGTTTGGGCGCCAACCAGTTTACGTTAAAGGAAACAAAGAAATCCTGCTGAACATCAGAAAGTCAGGAATAATTACGATTTTTTTTTTTTACGTTCAGCCCCTAAGAAACCTCTGGAAAACATTCTCCAATCACTCCACCCTTATATTTTAATGACTTGTTTATCCCCGTTAGGAAAGGTACAGCTGTGTCTATGTTTAAGCAGAGCAGCGGAGCTAATTTGTTCATCTTAGGGCTGAGACAATGTCAAACAAACAAACAATAAATAAATAAATAAATAAATAAAATATAAAAGGAAGTGAGTGAGATCCATGACGCTGAGGTTCAAATCAGTTGTGATGAAGCGGAAAAGGGGCGGGGCTTAGGACCACTGCGACCGATATAAAGTTGATTATTCTCATGTCTACATGAGAGACAATTCATACTTTTATCCATATATAGTGATGAGGGACGTTCAAGTCAAACTGGGTCTTTTGATTTGATTTGGTTTAAACGCCCCCCTAACTTTTAAAAGCTGAAAGTAAGAATTGTCGCTCATGGAGACACACTGTGGTATAAAAATAATCAAAATCATAAACATTTATTGCTGTGGATCATCAGGAAACAAATTAGTTTTCATTCTCTTTTATAGTATAGTATCGTTCTCTCACCAAACAATTTTTTTATATATTTCTTGAAGTAAAAAAAAATAGAGAGAGAAAAAGCCCCATGTTATTGCAGAGCATAAACGTGTAAACGCATAAAAGCAGTGTTAGAATGCGCTGACGCTGGAGACTCCTTCCATAATTGTTCCATAGAGATCTCCACAAGAAGCAGCACCTGGCGCCCTGTGAACGAGGCGTTACTTCAGAAACAGTATTAACACCTTCTGACCAATCAGAATCCAGAGTTCAACAGCAGTATGAGATCAATAAAATACTATTACATGGTGAAGTCGTGATAAACATGATCTCAGCTCTTGGCTGCTGTTTTCCTGGTGTCTGATGCTCGGGCAGTTAAAAGACGCCAGCGATGTCGATTAGGGACACGGCGTTACCACAAATTGTAGCTAATAACAGTGAGCGTATGTGTGTGTGTGTGTGTGTGTGTGTGTGTGTGTGTCTGGCTCTCCGTCTGAAACCGTCACACACAAACACAGAGGAATGACACAACACAACCAGATGCTGATTTGGCAAAAAACAAACTGTAATGAGCTGTTTCAAATGATTAACCAAAAGGGCAAAGAGAAGTTTTTCCAACATGTCTCTGAGAACGTTTCTTATATTACAGGGATGACGTGCCAGATCAGACTGTAGCATTTTCCTTCCATCATTCCCAAACCTTAACTGGAATTCCTGGAACAGTGTGTCTGTGAGATAGACTCACCCTGAGGTCATGCACTTTGACCTTTGCCTAAAGAGTTCGCACAGTGTGACGCTTGACTCATGCATGTGTGGACATATTTACCATCCTGTACTAAACACCACTGAGAGGTTGTGCTGATTACAGGGGGCTCTTGGAAGCTAGCAAGAAAAATGATGTAACTAGCAAGCTAGTAACGTTAAGTAATCTAAAATAGAACATAATGGAACAACCAAAGCACAGTTATGATTTAGCATCCAGGTTAAGGTTGTTTATATAATTCAATTTGTAAATATATTACCTATGCAGCACTTAGAACATTAGTCATGCTAGCATTGTTGAGATTAGCATCGGACAGAGAGCGGTCCTTAGCAATGTCAGGATTTAGGTGTCATAAAACATGGAAACATTAACAAACCTTAGCCAAGTTAAATTAATTGTGGTTTGTTAGAGTTTTTTTTATATTTATTGTCATCTTGGCCACTTCTACAAAGTGTGTTCAGGTCAAACCAGGACTTGGGATGAGGTTTCTGGTGAACGAAGGTGTAAAAGCGATTGACATTTACGAAGCTTCAGACTTGAGGAGATGAGACTCTTAGCCGCAGTAAAACATCTGAACGGTGCAAACGTTTTAAAGGAGGCCGTACATCCGCGAATGACGATCCTGTCCGAGGTGGTTCATTCCCGTGAGCATTCATCGAGTGGAACACCTAGAACTTGAAAATTGACTTGTCAGTGGTAAAGTGCTCGCCCTATCATCCAGAGATCGTGATGCTGTAACCTCTCGCAGTCGGAGGCCTAGAGAGAGCTGATTGGCCGAGCTCATTCAGAGGGGCGGGATGAGAGGTACTTACTGCTCCCACATTAATCACGGCTCTACACCCAATCGGGAGAGAGCGGTTCGAAAAGATGCGGTCGGCTGGCGTCACGTGGTTCGGAGGAAACACGTGATAGTCTTCACCCTTCCGACTGGTAGTAGTAGCTTAATGTGGGAGCCCCCTAGTGACGGGGAGGAATTGGATACCACAAAAAAAAAAAGAAAAGTGACTTGTGTAGGATACGCACCTGTGTGTGTGAACTGTACACACAGTCATTCACCAACACCACTGGCACGTTACAGGAACTCTAAGACATTTCCACAAGCTTGAGCCATTAAAGGAGTTCCTGGGAGGCCGGGGTTTCAGACATGTAGCAGGCGGTCTGATCAAGGCTCTGGTGTACTGAGAAGATTGATGGTGTCCAAGCACTACTGAAACACTGGGATAAGTGCATTAGTGTAGCAGAGGATAATATAGAGAAATACTTTTTTTTTTCTTTTAAATTTGTTTTTAGCATATTGTTTATCTAAAGCATAACATCAGCCTGGTCTTTACCCGGAATGCTGATGAGAACTTTCTCTGGCTTAAGACGGAATGGCGTTGAGACTTTTCAGAGTCAGACTCTTATAGTCACGCCGAGCCAAAGAGAGAGCCAAAATTCTCATCACTATTAAACACGTTACAGGAGAGTAAATGGCGTGCTGTCATCACTTATCATCCTTGTGTCAATCCTGCCACGCCCATCAGCACCACAAAACAAGACCACGCAACATTTTCAAAGCGAAATGACAAACGTGTACGCGCTTCGACACGCTTGTTAACGTCCCACACCTGTTCGCTGAGGCTATTAAACGACTCCTCATCTGGTTCTAGTGTTTCATCGGGATCTTTCAGCAGTTCAGCTGTGGATTAAATCTCTTTAGGGGGTTGGAGCACACAAAGGCAGCTTCAGTCAGGGTCCTGTGTGTGTGTGTGTGTGTGTGTGTGTGTGAGATAAACCTAAACACTGAATCAGTGTTTTTTCCATGAACTTTACTGCTTCTCCTGCACGCTGACGTGTTAACGATCCCGCTGTTTTATAAGCGTGTGTTTGTGTTTCCAGTTCACAAGAGAAACCTGAACCGTTAGTCGAATGGTTTATGTGCTAGGAGTTTAAGCACCTGTCGCAACACGCCTTCCCCCGAGGATTATGGGTAATGCGTCTGCTTTGGAAGAGCTGCACTGCATTGACTCTCCCTTGCTTTTGTTTTATATGTATAATAATAGGTTTTATTCGAGAAAGAAATGCTGTTCATTCAGTGGGTGGAGCTAGCATCAACTAATTTGCGTACAGCTAACCAGCAACAGCACTGGCAAGAAAACTCTTACATTTAAAAACTTTTAATAAATAACCTAGGGGAAATATAAATATTCATATTTATGAGAAATATAAATATATTAATACTTATGAGAGTTAAAGCTGTAGTAAGGACTTGCATATTATGCAGTATAATAAAAAAAATATCTGAAGTTTTTTACTTTCTTGTAAAAAATATTTTTAGCAGCAATAACACAAAATATTATATATTTTTTTAAAAAGTTTTAAACAATAAATTAAAGAACAGCGTAAGAAAATAATAGTGAACAAAATGAAAAAAAAAAATCCAAAAATAAAAAAACTTTTTTTTTAAATAATAATTTTGTAAAGAAAGTGCAAAAAAAATTATGAAATGAAATGTTTATCAAATGTCAATGATAAAAATCAGAGAAAATTAACTCGAGTTTATTATAAAGAAGAGGTTGATGAAGTTTTGGCTGCCTTTTCTTCAGCACCAGGAGGTTTTTATTGGCAGGGTTTGTGCTCCGTGACGTCTCGCAGTTATTGCAGCACATTAACCCGAAGACTCCCCGAGGTCTTAAAGGCAGCGCGTGTGCTGCGTCACTGATTCTGCAACGTTTCCCATGTGTTATATGACACGGCTGCCTGATGTGAGGCGGTCTGAGAGCGAGTGCATGAACAGACACATTCTGATATCTTTGATTGTGAAAATGATGAGAGGTGGGCGGGGTTTACGCAGAGAGCTCCGATCGTCCTGCAGGCGTTCTGCGTTTCGCTTGGCCTCGACAGGTTCGGGCAGAACCGCTGTTGTGCTCCACTCTGCCCTTTGTTTAATCATAACAACACAGTTGCTAAACCTGGTTATTAATGTGAACGGTGAGTCGTCCAGACAGGACACTGAGAAGATTGATTCTTTTCATCTTCATTAGAACAAGATGCCTGTGACGAGGACAGCGGCTTTTCAGACCAAATTCCTCTTTAATTCCACCAAAACCTGTCTTATTGATGCTCGTTGTTTCCCACAGACAAGTTAATCCTCAGGCATGGAGGTGTCTATCGTCTGCTGCACGTGTGTTTTCTGTTGCGTGCAGATCTCCCTCTCTCTCTGGTAAACAAATGCAAATGAACATGAACCCACTTTCAGCCCCGTTACGCACAACACAGTGTTTCTCGAAAGCTGTGAACGGAATCAAAGAGTCTTTACATGTTTAGGGTCTTGTTTGGTTAAAGTTTAAACTTTAAGGTGAAACAGAGTTAACCAGCATAAAAAATATAAAATGTGTCATTTACATTAAAGTACAGAAACTGTGTCAAGGGTGTTTTCATTCTAGTGAAGTAGAAGTGTGTAACTTTCTTTTTTGTTGTTGTTGTTGCTAAATTGAAAATTTAACATCAATTGGTTTGGTGCAGTATTTCAATAACGTTCACCAGGCAGGTGTTATTGCATCATAACTTAGAAGAGCCAATCGTGTTACAGTATGCAAATATAGCCTACACATTACCAGAGAAGGGGGTGGGGCATTCTTTGAGAAAGGGATTTCTATTTTTAGAGCTTGGATTACTTGATTACGATATAAGTGTAAGTATTGGTAGATATTGATCATGTTTTTACATTTTCACATATTATAGCATTTCTATAAATCATGAAAATCTATTGATTGTGATATAGACTTACAAGCTTTGATCAGTCCACGTTAAACAGTCTGGGTTGATTTACTGTAACCTGTTTGTTAAGTATAAAATGTTGATGTAAAATCTATAAACATGATCAGGATCAGCGGAAGAGGAAGAGCCACTGCTTAAAATGAAAACATCAAACCTCATTTATCTTCTTCTCAGATTTCTCGTGAGAGGCTTTACAGCCCCAGACAGCAGCCGGCCGGTGGACAGTCGATGGGTCCCACACTTCCTACACCCCAGAGTCCCATCCAAGGTCCCCAGGGTTCTTTGTCTCCACCGCTGGCTCGTTCCGTTCCTTCCTCACCATCGCGGTTCTCCTACAGCTCTCGCACCATGCCTGCAGGCGCCACGCTTCCCAGAGAACGCATGTCTAGCACGCCATCTTCCAGCGCCATCCTGGAGCGTCGGGATGTGAAACCGGACGAGGACGTGGATCCGTACGGGTTCCCCGAGACACGTCTGAGCATGTCCGAGGCCCCGGATGGCGCCGTCTTCCACCATCACTCTCTTTACAGGCAAAAATCTCGCAAGTACAGCGAGAACCTGAATAGCCCGCTGAGCCCGAAATCTCAGAAAACTCCGCCTCCTTCGCCTCACAGAGTCAACGAGGTCAGGATGATCGACATTCATCCGGGACAGAACCCACACGTGATGGTGGAGAGGACAGGGTCCCTGCGGAGATCTTTCAAGAAGGAGAGCAACGGGACGCTGGAGGCGGCAGCGAGGGCCAGAGGGAACATGACGTCCCCGGTGTACGCAGATTTACACGGAGAAAGACCGTTCCAGGGGCTCGTACCTAGAGCAGATCCTCAAGGGTGAGACTCATTTCATATTTAGAGACAGTGTTGCTGTATAAGTATGTTTTATTTGCATTTTGTGTCTTTAAAAGTTTTTTAATTGATTCAATTGAACGTGCATTTCAGACTGACAGATAGGGGGTGTGGCTTAAGGATTTTGGGAAGGGTGGTTTGGATGTCATTTGTGGTCGTATATAATTTAGCTATACAAATGCTAGTATAATGTACATAATAATAACATACATACTAAGTAAATTTTTTTCTAATTTAATTTTTTGTTTGTAGAAACACATTTTCTGTCAAATCCAGATGTCAGTTGAGTGGCCTGTCACTAGGGGGCAGTATCAGACACCAGATCAGTTTGCTAGCTTGGCCACCAATAAATAACCAATAATCTAAAATTACATATAGCAAATTAAATAATAAAAGTCTCACATGATGTCAGAATCTTTTACACCTACAGTAATTAAATTTAAATGCATTCAAAGACTAAATATTTTAAGTAGCTGAAATGTATTTAAACATATTTTATGACCATCGTAGTCTTTATATAAATTAGCTGTGAACAGTGTGTTCACACTTGTTATGAAGTGCTTATGAAGTGATGAGCTGCGTAACAAAAAAAATTTCTTAGCACCATTAGCTAAATCTAGCTACGTGTAATTTTAGCTATAGAGAGTTTTTCTCTTAATCATTTTCAC
>JAOVVA010000024.1:17994105-18008548 GCA_028565275.1 Leiocassis micropogon
ATATATATATATATATATATATATATATATATATATAAATGTGTTTATTAATCCATAAGCAGCGAAAAGCAAACACTGGTGTCAGATTTTTAGTCTGCTAGCTAAAATAAAATACAGGGTGTTATGTTATTTTTATTTTTTTTTACAATCCTGTACGTGTCTTTGAGTTAATGTATGCGAACAAGGCCACACCCACTGCTCAGCAGACAGACCCTCCTTCTCTGCGTTCTTACTAATAAGACATGAGTTATGTGAATATAAACACTGGACACACAGTTTTTGAGGCATTTTGTGTGTGTGTGTTGTGCAGGAGTCTCCCCGGTGGCTGTGTGTACGAGTCCCATCCTTCAGTCCGAGCCTCCCGTGTCTCCGTCAGTCAGAGACCCGTCTCTCGGCGTCCTCCTCACCACCTTCCGCAGAAACGTCTCCAGCCTCCGCCAGCAGCTCCATCAGATCCGACAGACGCAGGCAAGCGTGTCTCTATCGCGACGCTTTAAACGGTTTGAGAACCCGCTTGTGTGTTTGACTTTTTGCTGGTGTGTCGTGTCCAGGTGCAGAACCAGGTGGAGATGAGGACGATGTTAAAGCAAGCGGAGGAGGAACTGACCGCGAGAATGTGCGAGAAGCTGCATGTGACGGACGACCTGCTGAAGAAACAGAGGATGGAGGTGGACGAGGAGAGGCACAGATACGAGGTCATGGAGGAGAGCGTGCTGCTCCAGCTGGGGTGAGACGCTACAGTAGCATTAACAACAGCCACACAGCGTTAGCCCACAGCCAAAGGGTTGTGAGTTCACATCCCAGCTAGATGTTTAATAAGTAACATGGGTGTGATGATGCAGGCTTACTGCTAGCACCCTGAAGTTTATTATTATCCTACCACAGGTTTATTTTGAGAGTGTTCAGAGCTCCACTTGTTGTGTTCCTAACACACACACACACACACACACACACCTCACACACGGGTTCACATTGCGCAACCATGTGTGTTTGATAATCAAATGAGTGGGATTTGTCACTCTGCCTCGGAGCTTAGTTCCCCCCGAGGCCTCTCCAGCCCAAGCTGAAGGCAAGCAGGCATCATTTTCTCACATCGCAGCATGAGAAACTGTGTGTGTGTGAAGGTAAGTCAGACATGCGTGCAGGCCCGAGAGCTTTTCTCTTCACTGATCTGTGGACGTTGGTGTTTGCTGAAGCTTTCACACGTTTCAGAAGTTTTGATCCGTGCTGCCGTTTGTCTGAAGATATTTTGCAGTTGTTCGTACCTGAAGCCCCACACACCCAAACCTCCCTCTCTCTCTCACACACACACAGTAAACACTTTCCAAGCGTGTCAAACAGGTTTCAGCTCTTTGCCTGTCTCTCACTGCAATAAATCACCGACTGAAAAAATAGAGTTCACTGTACAGAAATATGATTTACACACGAGCAGATATCAGGTTCGACCGAATCAGAGCTTTATTTCATTCAAATATCCTGATCAAGAGAAAGAAATCATTAGTCTTACTCTTCATCATTAGATTTTTATTAGTTTTACATTCTAAAGTCCATGATTTGTTTTTATAATCATGTTATATTTCAGTCTTAGGTTGTCCAAAATGTTTTGTTCTAACGTATTAGATTGTGGTTTGCTAATTAACAGAATATAATTTCAGCAATTCTTCACTGAAGGATAAAGTTCTAAATAATAGGGTTTTTTTTTCTATAACTGCCACTAGGGGGAGTCCTCTGCTGTGTTCATCTGGAAGTCGCGTGTTCACGATATAAACGTGTATCTTATCATTACAACTTCTTTTACAGCTAAGATGTAAATGAACAGGTTTCTAAACATTTCATAACTTACACTGTAGCCGTTCTAATCTATATTAAAGTCGTTTCGTTCTTAATTTTTTTAATCGCTTAAACGGTGTAAAAGTCGTTAAACTGGCTAGTGGACGGGAGTGGAAATGCTACCAAATTAAATTTCATTGAAATTTCAGAACAAAGATGAGATCTGATGATTATTATTAGTCTAATATACGCAAGGCATGTTTCCTTGCTTTAAAGCTGAAGAACCTGTAAATGATGCCCAGATGTGGATCATCTGATCTATGGATTATTTCCACAAATCATTTTAAGTTGCTTCGCCCCTTAAATAAAATAAGGGTTATGAAAATAGTTTTTGCATTAGCACCTATGACCAAGTTTGACCCTAATGGCTTCCCATAAGCATGGTTACCCAGCTGTGTGTAATAACGGAACTTTTTAATGCGGATAATAAGACGACGGTGTGATGGACCTTGAACGACAAGTTTCCTTATAAAAAGCATCTAGATGGACGTTTGGATAACACCAAAGTTGTGAGCGACTTTCAAGGACAACTATTCTTACAAGAATATTATTTGTAAATGTAGTTAAAATGTAAGCTGTGGGAGCGGAGGTTCAGGTGGCTAAGGATCTGGATGCAGTGCCAGTCCCATTCGAGAGATTTTAATTAAACATTTGTTAAATGCTAATGTTTCGAGATATTATAAATCTGCATAATAGGTTTTCTCTAACCAGTTTGTCATGCATTTCTTTATTCCAACATTGCACGTTTATAATACAAGTAAATCTGAGTGTTTTAAAATTGTGATAAATTGTGATCCCTAATCTATCGCTTTAATGCAGAAAGCATGCAGTTCGGTAATGCAGGACGCACATTCATTACTAATGTTCATCCTACAGTGTGCATCTTACAACAGGCGAGTAGATGTAGTGAGATGTTGTGCGATGTTACTGAATCACCTTGATCGTTGCAGAGATCTGGAGAAACATGTGGAGGAGATGAAGAGGAACTCCAGCTCCGCTCAGAGACCCGTGACGCTGCGGGATGTTGAGGACGGAGCGGTCGACCTGAGGAAGGTCGGCGAGGCGCTCGCCACGCTGAAAGGTAAACGCTGTCACGTGATAAAGCTGATGAAACTGATAATGATTGGTCTCGTTATTGGTCTCTTGATTAATGCTTTAAGTCTGGATGAGATCAGGAGGTGAGTCACAGGGAGGAACGGAGCCGCACTACCGTTTCTTTTTACTTAAAACTATAAATATGAAACATTCACATTTCATACACTTAAACAGATTTATTAGGGACACACTGAAGTTTCTCCAGGTGAAAGTGGGACGTCTTTACAACCGAAAGAGAAAAGAAATAGAAAACAGATTAAAAAAAGAACAAGTTACGTTACTGCTCTGAACCTCAGTCTTTAATTCTCACTCCTGTCTGGTTTGATTTCACAACACGACCCGGAGCTGAGAGGATCAACAAGTTGGTTCAGTTTGCTTGAACGGTCATGTCTGTCTGTGTGTGTGTGTGTGTGTGTGTGTGTGTGTGTGTGTGTGTGTGTGTGAGATCAGGAGACTTCCCAGCTCTGCAGTCGAGGATGCACACAGTCTTGAGGATGGAGGTGGAGGCGGTTCGCTTCCTGAAGGAGGAACCTGAGAAGATGGACAACATGCTGAAGAGGGTCAAAGCCCTGACTGAGACTCTCAGCATCCTCAGAATGTAGGACCCCCCCCCCACACACACACACACACTTCTTAAGTAGTATGTTTCATAATCACATGGAAGCAAGAGTGTGTTAAAATGTTCACATCACTCCTAGTCATTTTTATGTGTGTGTTTGTGTGTGTGTGTGTGTGTGTGTGTGTGTGTATGTCTCATACCGATACCCTGTGTGTTGAGCAGATGTGCTACAGAAGGCTCCCTCCGCTCTGACCCGATCTCCGTCAAGCCCGAGTCACCCGATTCCCCGATGCCGACCCGAGACTCGGCCATACTTCAACAGCAGTTATCGTCAAACCCCACCCCCTTTACAATCACCTCTTCTAACCCCGCCCACTGCGAGCTCGTCTCCGTCTCATCTCCCATCATGGCTCAGAGGTCCTGCAGCTCGGCGCTGATCCCGAGTCAAGGGCGAGACGCGCCCGCTGTGGTCCCGGTGACCCCCGCGAGCCGTGAGGAGACCGCCGTCGTCCATCAGATCCGGGACGAGACGCTGAGTGGAAGCGACACCGCCGAGAGGAACAAGGTGAGGAACATTGATCATGTCTCCAAGCACCAGTTTCTATTTGGATATCGTTCGTACTTTCCTGTCTCTCTGATGTTTACGTCTCTGTTTTTATTTACTCTTCTAGATTCTGATTTTTTTTTTGTCTTTTCTGGCTTTGTCTTTTTTTATTCCTCCTTTTGAATGCTTTGTTTATGCTTTCTGACTTTTTTCTTCACTTTCTTTTTTCCAGTACCTTTTATCTTTTCATTTTCTGTCTTTTCGTTTCTCTGCCCCTCTTTATTTTTGTCCTTGTTTTTTCCCTTCTCTTTTCTTTTTACTCTTTATTTCCTGTCTTTTATTTGGTGTGGCTCTGGCTGCATATTTTAGATTTTGAAATTCAAGCGCACTTTATTATAATGTATTAAACACGTATATTGGTCCGTGTACACAGCTCTGAAGGTGTGTCTCGTGTGTGTTGTCCTTTGCAGGAGGTGGACAAGAGGCAGGCCAAGGACAAAGCAGACATGGAGCGGATTTTACATCAGACTCAAGCCAACCTGATGAAGAACATACCTGACCTGGAGCTGACCAATCAGGACAAGAGCAAGGTCTCGGACACGACGCACGTGCGGCCCGACAGAGTGGACGGTCCTCTGTCTCCACCTCCAGGTCTGTCCAACGGTCCTTGTTACAAAGCAGCTTTAAGGAATCAAAAAAATTATGTAAATAAGTTCAGATGTAAATTAAAATGATCAGATTGTCCGTGATTAACAAGCCGAGGGAGAAAACGGCAGTAGGAAGAAACCTTGAGAGGAACCAGACTCCACAGAGAACCCATCCTCATCTGGGTGATAACGGATAGCAGGGATTGATCTGAAGTCATACTGTGTGTTAGGAGGCTGGAAGTTCAGTATAACAGGAGATGTGTTTAAGTTAAAATGTCCAGAGTCCAGATCGTTATTGGAGGCTCAGGTAATAATTTTAATAAGTTTATTAACTGCTGATAATTACTTTTTTCACACCGGGCCAGGCAGGTTTAAACAGCTTTTTCCTCTTAATAAATGAAATCGTTATTCTATACAGGTTAAACATTTTAAATCTTTAAATCTATGCTACCCATCGGGTCGTGGTCACGCTGATCATTGTGTTGTATTTCTAATGGTCAGTGGAACGTCGTGTCGCTGTGTGATTATACACCCTCACGCCTTCCTGAATTAAGCTCCGCCTCTGCGTGACCCAGAAATGTGTTTTCAACATACCTCTGTTTACGTCTGTTCGTTTACAAACAGAGGCCACCGCTCCAGCCGAATCAGTAGCACATAAACCGGTCCAAACCAGTTCGGAGTGTTCTCCTAAACCTCCTCCTCTAGAGAAGCCTCACAGGGCCAGCGTGGACCGAGCGGCGGCCAATCAGGATGCGGCAATTAAATCTCCTCCCCCTACTCCGCCCCGCAAACCCCAACTCTCTGCGACGGGACTGACGACCGGGCGCTCTGGTGAGGTCATCTACACCACCCGCAAGGACTCCGCCTCCTCTCAGGTGTGTGTAAGAGGGAGAGACCTTGTTTAACTGCATTCTCAGACACTACGCTGAGCGTAGAGAGGTTTACACTGACACACTCAGGCACAACTGTGACCTGGACATTTATGTTTATTTTTACGACGGTAGACAAATTTCCAAGTATACATTACACAAACCCCCACCCCCTCCATGGGCTTCGTCTCAAACCACATGCTGTATATTATGATATGCAGTTTGGGACGTAAGCAGAGCAAAAAAAGGGACTTAATGCTTGATTAGTTTACTGACAGCAGAGCAGCTGTTGTGTTGTGATTTCTCATCAACTTGTTCAGCTAAAAGTTTAGTCATACATGCATTATGGGTGCACAAACATTTGCAAATGTGAGATTACATGCTTACATCACAGTGTTCAGTGAGATATTCACTGCAGACTTTCCTTGATGCTGATTCAGTACAGCAGTATTCTCAACATGAGCGTAAACACCAGCGCGGTGTGAGTCAAGTGTGTTTTCTCCGCAGGAGCGAGAGGAGGAGGAGGAGGGGGGGCAGGAGGAAGCTCTCCAGTCCAAACCGCAGCGAGTTCGCCCCGAGTTGAAACCCAAACCGCGTATACTACCGCCGATCAATGCACGTGAGGAGGAGGAGGAACACGATGAAGATAAGATCGTAGCAGAACTTCAGGTGAGTAGCCCATGCACACACACACGCACACACACACACACAAGCCACACCCAGTCTAGTCAGGTAAGACAGAGTATAGCGTCAGCATTGGCAAGGTGAAACACACACACACACACATGGGTGGAGGTGTTCTGAAACAAACACGCTTGGTTTATGAGTGCCCCACCCATCCTGACACCAGCACACCGTCCTCAGGCATCATCTTATACTGGGACATATTGTGGTGTTTGGTGCCCTCTAGTGGGAAAATCACATTCTCACAATTTTCCAGACAACAGTTGAACTTGTAAGATTTTGCCTACTCATGTACTGTAGCTGCCTCCTGAAATGAAATACACACTGACAGATAGTGTGTGATGCTAACACACACTCCACTCCAGGTGTTTGAGAAGTACCCGGTTAAAGACTTAGAGCCCAGATACGTTGTCGACCTGACCACCCACCCGCTCCCAGACAGAGACCTAGAGCCAGCCTACACACTCTCCTCGTATGACCCAAAGGTAACGGACTGTTCAGACTAGCGCCCTCTAGCTGTTTGTCGCCATAATGCGCCATAACCAGCAGTACTAACACTTAGCCTCGATTTGGCTTTAACCATGCTTTACAGTGCTTCACGTGGCACACTGATATTCCTAACCCCTCTTACGCTCTCACACACCTGCTGCTCGATGGAACAAGGAACGATTTAACTGCATGAAATGTTTGCTGGACTAAAGATGCATCTATTCTGTTCTGTCTTTCTCCGTGTCCCAAGCAGAGCTGCGGGGGGATAACTGAGGACATTTACTTCGTTACTATATTTCACATATCTGTTCTTTACTTGAGTAGTTTAATCGGAGGATACTTTTTTCTTTTACTTCGCACAAAAGATACAGAAAGTATCTATACTTTTTACTTCACTACAATTCTGCATGGGGTTGCGTTACTGAACCACAGTGGTGTGTAGCATTTGAAGCGGGAATTACGCCACCCGCTGACTGCTAGTAATTTCGCGACTTGCATTTCCTTCCAGCCTGATAATGTAACGGGTGCTTGAAGTCAGTAGGATTGCTGGGTGCAGACAGCGACAAAAACAGCACGTTCACATTCGGAAAACAGAAAGAGAGATTTTTTTTTAACTATAGGAGCACAAGCCCTGTACTTTTGATTTTTAATTAAATTTGAAGGTGAGTACTTCTGTACTTTTACTCAGGTACACATGTAAATGGAGGACTTTTACTTAAGTAATATTTGTAATACTTTTAATCAAGTGCAAGATTTGTGTACTTTGCCCAGCTCTTTCCCCCTGAGTATCTCTCGCCTCCTACTAAATTCTCACTCTGGTATTTATCGTAAGGTATTACTTTAGCAGGTTTCCATCAAAGGAACGTTTTTTTCAGGCACTGAGAAAAGAACTCAAGTCATTTAAAGAGATTCTTAAGCATTTCTTGGATGGTTTGTGGTTGAGATTTCCAGAACCCCTAAACACGAATGAATGTTAAATCCCTTTATGATTCCACTCTGCCACCACACAAGCTTATGTGAAAAAATACTTTAAAAACATCAGTTGCATACTCAATTTAAACGTTTCTGCAAGTCTCTTGTGTGAAAGTCTATATAGCATCTACAGTTAAACGTGATCTTCTAAAACTTGATCTCAAAGGTGTTCCTGGAATGCTAACACACATTTCTTTCCCATTAGGGTCTTATTTGGTGAACAACATAAAAACACAACAAAACATTTCACATTTACATTCATTTAGGATTAATTCATGTCTCATCTGCTCTTCAGACTTCATTCATTTCTCAGACTGCTTGCATGATTTCTGCCAACAATAACTGGATAAAGCTCCTGAACATCGTTTTATTATGTGCTTAAGTCAATATGCTGAATGTGAGATTTTGCCAATATCGTTCTGTCTTTAAAAATGTTAGAACACAGAAGATGGAAAACACTCTCCTCATCCTTCACCTGGAAATGGGGTAAAAAAAATTGACTTAGTTTGCCATTATTTCTTTCAATGTGTATTAAAGTTGTGTTACATCTCATTCAAAAACTCCATCTGTTTATCATCATCAGGTCATATATTACATCACTGGCACTGCAAAAGCATCCAGCGACAATCCGCTTGGAGGATCTGAAGCCCAAAACAAGCCCAGGGAAGGAGCCATTTCCTCGTCTAAGGTGGCGAATCCGAATTCTCCTGATTTTACTCAACAGCCAAACGTACTAACGCCGTCTGACTTGACTTTAGATTCCCCTAAAGCAGTAGAAGAAAGCCAGAATGTGTCAAATGACACTAAGATGACTTATGTAAGTCTTTATGAAACTCAAAAGGATGTCAGCAGTGCCAGAGACGAAGCAAAGGTTCCAAAAGAGTCATCTGAGAAGCCAGAGAATCAAGTGTTGGCTTCTTCTGAAAATCTTATTCATGCTTCTGAGACACCATCCAGCAACGGACCTGATGTTCAACTGCCTAAATCACTGGTGCGACCAGAAACGTTGCTGCTCTCAGACGAAACCAGGTACCAAGAAGCCAAGCAGCAGGTGGTAATGAGATTCTCCAGGGGTCGAACCGGGTACACAGAGGAAACCAGCTTGAGCCCTGACCTTCCTGAAGAAGAGGCTCCTCCTCCATCTGACAACATTGCATTCATGATCACCAAAACTAAAGTGCAGGCTCTGTCCACTGGGGAATACCAGCAACTAGTGAGCTCCAAGGAACAAGAAGTTGAAACTGTTAAAGTAGGCACAGACGAGTCCATGTCCACCCCAGACTTCAGTGAGGATTACAGCAAGAAACCAGTTATCATTGTCTTTGACGAGCCCATGGACATCCGACAGGCCTACAAGCGTCTCTCTACCATCTTCGAGTGTGAAGAAGAGCTGGACAGGACGCTCTCAAAGGAGCGCATCATTGAGGATAATGAGGAATTAAATGAAGAGGAGGCGGCCAAGGATAGGGTTGAAAATCAGTACAAGACCAGCAGAAAATTAGAGAGTACTGGTAGGGGTAATCATCTCCAAGTGCCTGGCCAACACCAGAACCTTATCGAGTGCTCTTCTGCAGTGTCAGAGGATGCATCCCAAGCAGACCTCCCTGGTGACGCCAAGCAAGAAGCTAAAAAGAAGTTTAAGTTCAAGTTCCCCAAGAAGCAATTGGCTGCCATTGGGCAAGCCCTTCGGACTGGTACAAAAACAGGCAAAAAGACACTGCAGGTGGTGGTTTACGAGGATGAGGAGGAACCAGATGGCACACTAAAGGAAGCAAGAGAAGCCAAGAGATTTGAGATTAAATCCAGTATAGACTCCACCAATCCTGACGTTTCTGCCAATGAACCGTCTGAATCCCAGACCTTCGACCAGCAACCCTCTGCAGGAAGGACTAATGAGATCTGTCAAACTGCATACAAAACCTTAGACAGCCTGGAGGAGACCATTAAACAACTAGAAACAACAATCACAAACATGAACCCTGGACTGTCCCCCGATGCTGCTTGTAAGGACCTGAAAGTCAAAAGAGTTGCAGAGAATCAAACGGCGCCGACTGAAAGCAGTCCTTCGAAGAAACCAGCTCCTATCGGACCAAAACCTCAGAAGCCTCCTCAGCTAAAGAAGTCCAAAGTGCAAGTCCAAACTCCTCAGCCACCTTCCTCCGGCGACACTAAACAGGTCTCTCGGTTCAGCTCCTCTCGCCTGCCTCTCGGTGCTTTGGGTTTGCCTCTCAGGTTCCTCCGTTCTAACCACTGACTTTAATCCAATGTGAATGTGTTTCGTAGGTGCCTGTGGGGTGGATTCACAGCGGGGAACCCTCTATGTTCAGTCCTGTGTGTGATTTGTAATGATTTCTCGAGTCTTGCTGGGTTGCTGTTCTTGTCTTTACTACTTCGCTTTTTGACATGGTGATGGTATTCCCTATCCGACTGATTTCTTTTGATCTTTTACGCAATCGATCACTTGATTGTGCATGATGTGAGGTTCAGCATGCTGGCTGTACTTTCCTGGTTCTCTGAAAATCCCACGAATTTGCTGCTCTCACTCTTTGCATGCTCCATTTGCTCATCCCTGATTTGTTTCCCTTGCCTTTTTTGTTTCCAGAACGCCAGTGGTTCCTCGTCTACAATTCGGGTTGCCCCGCCCAGATCGCGGCAACAACCAGGAAGTGTGGAAAAACCTCCAAAACCACCAAAGCTCCAGGACTCCCAGAGCCAATTCCGACAGGTAGTTTTACTGTAGATGCTACCTGTACGCAGGACGTATGTAGGTTCCTGACATCCGTTAAGAGTTGCCTCTACTGTGAGGGGTGGTTAGGGCCTTGAGCTGCCCATCCAGAAGGTTGATAGTTCTTGAGCAAGATGCGTAACTTTCAATGCCCCAGTTAGAGAGTAAGTTGCTTTGAATGAGAGCATCAGCCAAATAAATAAGTAAAAAAAAAAAAAATTATATATGTGTGTAAACATGTTACACAATCTTACAGATTAACACACAAAGAACTGTGTTTGGAGAGAGGTGGGATTAGTCACTTAGCAAAATATGCTAGCTTTCTGCTCCTGTGAAGTGCCAACTTTGCTTTTGTTTTTATGTTGCCTTTGACATATCTAACCAGCAAGACTCAAATATATTTGGTTACTGTGTTACAGCTAGCTATTTATACACAGTATACACATCTACACCTTTGTTAATCCACATTCCAGCGTTTTTATTCACAGGTGGAAACAAGATCGCCTTCGCAGCTTGCAAAGAACATGCATGCTTCTAAATGCTCAGCCTTTTTCTGTACTAACTCTGGAAATCATATGTGCATTTGAGCGTAACCGCGCCACTCATCCGACAAGCCCTCTGTCAAGTCTTAGCCACGGCATCTTCTGTCATGCAGTAATCAAGCTTTAGCAGCTGATCTGGCTACAGTTTCTCATCCTCATCCTTCTGCTCGCTGTCTCTGGGTCGAATTGAACCCTGCGCTTAGGAAGCAAAGCAAGGTTTATACGTTAAGAAATCATTCCGGCAACATAGTGACTTGCTGCAGGATATATTTCATAAACATTTTTGAAAAGATTTTTAATAAGAAATTCAGTGTATATCTCATGCCATCCTGGAATTAAACGTGAACTATGGCAACCCTCAGTAAATTTTATCTAGGCCACACCCACTAGCAACCACTATTAAGTGTTTTGAACCTTGTAAGGTGTAAAAAATAAAATGCCGGTGTGAGTGTAGGGTGAATCTTGCAGAGCTTGAGCTTCAGCCTGACATCACCAGCATCAGAGCAAGCTTATGAACATGAACACCATGAACTTTTTTTCCTGCAAAATTTCAACCTTTGCTAACGTTTTTACGTTTCTTTCGCAGATCTTTTACACGCTTTGACTTGTTCAGTTTGGGATTGTTTTTTTTGTTGGTTTGGTTTTCGTCAGTGTTGTTTTTGTGCACTACCGCTGCAGTTTGAGGCGCGCTCTCTAACACTTGCTAACGGCATCATGACTAGATCTAGTGCTGGTGCTTTGGCGTGGGTTTTCTGTTTAAGGCGTGGGATTAGATTAATTAGATTAGAGTGACATTACCAGAGTTTGGTTTTTTCAGAGGTGTGAGAATTACATGGTGGGAATATAACTAAAGTGTACTTTTTTCTGAAAAATATCTTATTTTTCCTTATATTACAAACTGAGAAAGACTAAAGAAGTGAACTGTGTGTGAACTTTATCAGTGTTTCAATTTTGGGTTTTAGCGCACTGCCAGTTTTAGCTAACGTTATTCTTTTACATCTTTCACTTACAACACCAAAGTTATGTTTATTAGGATGTATTTTTTGTTTGAATCGATCTTTAGAGAAAAAGAGTGTGTGTGTGATGTTTAAATATAATACTACTAAAATATCCTGAGTAGTTTAGATTATATTTTTGTGCCACTAATAGTGTGATTAAACTGCATACACAAGTGATGTGTTAATAATAAAAAGAAAACTGTTTTCATTTAACTGGCCAAAGTTCTCTGCTATGCATGCCTTCTAGGTATTTCAACATGAACAGTCTCATGTTTGCACAAAAATAATGCTGTAAATATGTTCTCGGTTTTTGTAAAACGTGTACAAAGGCCGTGCGGAGGAAAACTCATATAAAGGTGTCTATGCAATAAAGGACTGTCGCTTAGCACGGCTCTTTGTGTTCTTCATTTCACGAGTTTGCTGAAATAAATAAAGGATGAGATTAAATTCCTCAGAGGAACATGCACAAGGCCAAAGCTGCTTAGAAGATTTTTCTAAAGTCAGAGGAGAAGCAATCACAGAAAAAAAAACTAATTTGAAAATTTTTCCGTAATGGGATTTAACCAAGCTAAAGACCTGAACTGGATTTTTTTAAATATATATATTTTTATATATTTTGTTATGCATTTGTTATACAGACATGTGTGTCTTAGGCAAATACAACTTCAGACAAACAACACGTAACTTTGTTCACTGTGCCATTATTTAACAAAAATGAAACCAAAAAACTAAATATGTGGTCAATCCTAAGACCCCCTTACTGATTCCACAGGATTTAAGAGGGTAAGTTGCTAATCATCAGCGCTTGATTAACTGATCATCAGCAGGCATGCAGACCTCTAAAAAGCAGAAGTTTGGGCAGTTTGCTGGTCTGGAGCATTCAGGTGTATGTTAACTCAATGGCAAGTGGGAAAACATAAGAAATAGTATTAGAGAAGCAAGTGTTGCTGAACATCAAACTGGAAAGGGCTATAAAACAATTTGGAGTTTAACGTTCTACAGTGAGGAAAAATTATTAAATGTTCTAGCACAGTCACCCCAAGGTCAGACTTTGCAATGCGCAAAGAAATACAAAAAACCCAAGAGCTACATCTCAGACCCTACAAGCCTCACTGATCATGTAACATGTTAAAGTCCATGACAGCACAATTGGAAGAAGACCGAACAAAGATAGAAGCATTGACGAAGGTTCACAAAACTGTATCTGAACAAACCACAAGACTTTTGGAACAATGTCCAGGACAGATGAAACCACAGTGGAGTTGTTTAGCGAAAATCAAACAGCATGGTGGTAGAGGGGTGATGATTTGACCTTGTTTTTGCAAGGTCAAATCATTTTGACCTTTTCACCCTGGAGTCACTGAGTCAACTATGAACTCCAGGATACCAGAGTACTTCAGAGACAAGTGTGAGGCCGTTTGTCTGACAGCTAAAGCTTGGTCGGAAGTCTGTCATCAACAGGACAATGTTCTGAAGCACAGCAGTACATCTACAACAGAGAATGGCTAAAAAAAAAAAAAAGAATCAAGGTTTTGGAGCGCACTAGTCAAAGTCCAGACCTCAACTGAACCGATATTCTGTGGCGGGATCTTAGGACAGCTATGCCTACATGCACAAAATGATCAATTCAAATTATTGCTGCTAAAGGTGGATCTACAAGCTTTTGAATAATGGCGTACCCACATTTTGCCCACATTTTTTTCCTTTTGGGTTAATTTTTGTGAAATAAATAATAGTTATGATCAGATGGTTTTTATGTTTTCACATAAGAACACAAGAATTAAAAGAGAGGATACATTTTTTTTTAACATTGGGGAAGTTGTTCCACTTTTTACAGCAAGTAACCAACAAATAATTTTTTTTTTCCTGAAAGCAAAGTTTAATATATTTTCTTCATATGAATCCAAAACATTCTACTGCTCGTTTTACTTTTGCATTCCTGAATAAAATATTTGTAGGCTAAATGATAAAAAAAGTTTTTTCTTATTTTGGCATAAAGAACACAAAACACTTCAATCAGAAACCTTGTAGCAGGAGGTTTGAATTGAGCAGTTAATTTCTTAATCCAAATCTAATTAATTTACAACACTGTGACTATGACCAAAATGCATTTTAACATTTTAGGCTATATGTAGAAAAACTTATTTTATTACATTGGAACTCAAAGGTCAGTTCTGGACAAATTATAGATACATTGTTGCATGAATATAATAATAAATCAATAATCCTTAGAATAATCCTCAGCACTATCAGAGCTATGACGTCATAATTCTTGTGTAACTCACAAACTGGGCAGTAGAGGGCAGCACTCACTCACCAATCTAACACAAAGACAGACACAGATTACTCACACTCCACCAACACAACACAGTACAGAAGTTCTGGTCAGAGACAGTGGTAGCTATATATATTTATATACTCAGCAAAAAAAGAAACGCCCCTTTTTCAGGACTGTGTATTTCAACAATAATGTAAAAATCCAAATAACT
>JAOVVA010000024.1:18008648-18021850 GCA_028565275.1 Leiocassis micropogon
GCTCCCACAGTTGATTTCTTCACACCAAGCTGCTTACCTACTGCAGATTCAGTCTTCCCAGCCTGGTGCAGGTCTACTGTTTTGTTTCTGGTGTCCTTTGACAGCTCTTTGGTCTTGGCCATAGTGGAGTTTGGAGTGTGACTGTTTGAGGTTGTAGACGGATGTCTTTTATACTGATAAGACACCATTAATACGGGTAACAAGTGGAGGACCGAGGAGCCTCTTAAAGAGGAAGTTACAGGTCTGTGAGAGCCAGAAATCTTGCTTGTTTGTACTGTTGGTGACCAAATACTTATTTTACCGAGGAATTTACCAATTAATTCATTAAAAATCCTAAAATGTGATTTTCTTGATTTTTTTTTCTTATTTTGTCTCTCATAGTTGAGGTAAACCTATGATGAAGATTACAGGCCTCTCTCATCTTTTTAGGTGGGAGAACTTTGGTGGCAGAATAAATACTTTTTTGCCCCACTATAAATTCACTTAAAAACATTTAAAACTAGTCTTAAAGATATGTTTTATATATTTAATTGTTAGAATATATATATATATATATATATATATTTTTTTTTTAACAAATAGCATTGCATAGTTAAATATGCACATAATTTTAGGGAGTGTAAGATTTCTTAAAATCTGATTGGTCCGTGTTAAGGTAACAGCGCCTATAGTAAAAGAGTCACTTATCCAGAGCACCTGTCTAAATAATACTTCACTAATCTACAGATATAAAACTTATATACTTCATTTATAAACTTAACTGTTGATACAGTGAAGTCTTCTGTAAAGACATGTTTCTGGAACGTGGAGGGAAGGAGTCTCCAGCGTCAGCGCTTTGTAACGGTCAGAGCTAAAGCTGTAACTCTAAGTTTTCCAACATCTTTAGGATGTTTCCATTTTTACAACAGTGATGAAATAAGAGATAGAGATTGTTAAGGATTCACAAGTCCTGATAAGTCCTGGGTGGTCGTACTGAGGTTTACCTGGGAGTGTTTGGGTGACTTGTTGTGATCCTTAGAGATTTAGACAGACATTTACATTTGCCAGGTGCCCTTATCCAGAGCGACTAACATTTTTTTATCTTGTTATACATTTGAGCAGTTTAGGGTTAAGGGCCGAACAGGGTTAATTTGGTGGTTGTGGGGCTCAAACCCGGGACCTTCCGGACCACCGAGCCACCCCTAACCCCTGAGCTTGCTCATTAACTAGTGGTGGAGTTACGGCTTTCTGTAGGTCTACAGTAGGTTCGGTGTATTTCCATGTGCATGTGGTTATTCGTGACCTTCCGTGATCAATCAAGCCATCCATCTGGAAACCTCTGTAGTCCACCTATAGAGGCCAGTTGTGATTATCGTTGTGTTTATTCCCATTTTTATGACTGTGGCAAGACCTCAAAGTTCACACACGCTAATTAGCCTAAGAGAACCCGGAGGAAACCCATCAAGCACGGGGAGAACATGCAAACTTCACACACACAGACCCCAAGGTGGGAGTCGAACACAGGACCTGGAGGTGCGAGGCCTCAGGGCTATCCACTACGCCACCACGACGTCATTTTAAGCACCAGGAAGCTGTATTTTTAAGAAATCGTTGTCATCTGTGGCTTTCCAGCATGAAACCGTTACTATTTTTCTACAGTATCTTTAGCGTTACAGTATTTCACCTTAACTCTACCTAGTAGCTGGTGAGGTTAGAGCATGTTGGAGCCAGGACAAACTTATAACTTAACTTTGAAATGCAAAGCAAAGATGCTGTAAGTGGCCTTTACATGACACAATGTATTGATGTTTTGAGCGACAGACAGTTGAGTCGCTCTTTAACAAATGATCGTTCTGATGGAAGGAGACTAAAACACTGAGGAATATGCTGTTACTGGAAAATAATCAACTTTACAGTAACTTCACTTCATCACATCACCCTGTCAGTGTCTCAGTATTTTCTTACAGCACTACTACTACTACACACACACACACACACACTGTTTATCACTTACACACCCTCCTAGTGACAGGGTTCACGAGAATCTGCTCGTTAAAATCCTGGAAATCTCTCGGAGCGCCACTTTTCCGTGACTGTCAGAGCAGAAAGGCTCGCGGAGAGCTCGCTATTCAGCGCTTCTCACATTTTAACTAACAATTTCGAGACAGTGTGTATTGAGATATCAGAGCAGAACTGCAGCGCCTGTCTTCTGATCAGCGTCTTAAACAAAAGTCTTTAAAAATGGGTTTTGGGGTAAAAAAAAAAAAAAAAGAAAGGAAAAAAGAATGAGTGGATGGTTGTGGAATGATGCTCGTGCCCCTCAGCGCTAACTTCATCTCAGCAGAGACAAAAGCAATTATCATCTGATTGATGTTAGAGTCGTATACCTTTGTTAATGTATATGGACAGGCGAGTTCCTCAGAGACGCATGATTGGCACGTCTATTAATTTGGAGCCGTTTTTTTTCCCTTCCTTCTCCTGTGTCGAGTTTTTTTTTTTTTGTCCTTTTGACAAACTTGATTTAGTTTTACATAATTCATTAAATGGCTCGTGTGTATGTACTTCATTCCGAGTGTGCTGAAGATCCTCTGCAGTCGAGGTGTGGAGCAGGTAATTAGCGCTATTTAAACGCTCGTTATTACAGACGATCATAAAGAACGATTAGCTTCACGAGTGTTCAGGCTGAGAGACGGACGCGTTTTTAATCTCTGATTATAAATTATCACCAAAAAACAATGATATATTACAGAGCATCGAGTGCGGTTCTTGTGAAATGAGACGGGAAAAAAAAACCTGCACGCGGCTAAATTTGCACAGATCACTCGTACATGCTCGTGCTCGTTTTCCTAAAATTAGTAATTAGCTCACTCCTTAATGAACGTTAATTAGCTCATATGCAAATGTAAATCTGTGAATCCCAAAGCATTGTTCTGCCTAATTAGCATGTAATTTGTGTATTATAACACACTTACCACTAAGACAAGGCCGAACGCGGCGTCGCCGCCGAGAGGACGGTAATTAAAACACACATCCTTTTTAGCGTTTAAGGTTAATTACGGCGTCTCCCGATGTTTTATTGCAGCGGAGCATCAACAGACGCAAATCTTCCAGGACATCCACAAACCAACAAGGAACTTACCGAGTTTAATCAAAGATCTGCGCCATCATTTGCATTTTTAATTGCAATTAAGCGGTGTGTCAATTAAGCGAAGTGATTAGGTAAGAATCCAAGTCGGGCTGCGGACAAATGACTTGTTTAAACCGTGTTACTTAACAACGAAGTTCATGTATTTAAGGAAAATTTGTGTGTCTTGTGGTTTCTATAGTAACAGCTCGTTTCCAGCAGATGCTTCGAATAAACAGATAAAAAATAAAACTTTAGGGGGAAAAAAAAAAAAAAAAAAAAAAAGAGTTTACGCTTTTTGTGTAGTTTCTCAGTAAAATGACGAGCTGTTTTTTGTACATGAACTTCAAAAAGTTCATAAAGACACAAGAGCCTCCCAAGCGTTGAGGGAACGAGTGTTTCCAGCTGCTATAACGCAAGTGAAAACAGAGACTAACCAGTTTTGTGGACATTAAATGATATTCGTAAGTAAATAAAACGCTGTTGGCTAATCATTATCAATCTGCAGCCTTATAAGAAGAATAAATCACTTAAAAATAATGAACTATAATAATAAAATTAACCACTTCATCACAGGACGCTTCATAAGCTCAGCAATAAACGTTTTAATATTACAATATTATAATATTTATCCTTTTGATTCACGTCAAGGATCATCATTAACGTTTTAAACGTCTAAAATGAACCGACTATATATTAAAGATGTTTGTATTTTAAACATTTAATTGCTCATTTAATTTTCTTTTCTTCTTTCTTTTTAGGAAAATGTCATTTTTATAAATGCTTAACAAAACTATCTGACCTTCTTGGTGCTTTGTTAGCAAAACATGTAAAGATCAGGATACATCGTGATATCTTTAAATATTGTGTGAATTTAAAATCAGTTTTGCTAATTGACTTATTCTGACAAAATGTTTCATGCACATTAAATTTAAAAATAATTCAATCCATAATTTTTCTCTTTAGCGCTCACGCTCCTGAACTGACCCACGTGAACAATAAGACGTCACACGTCGTACACAAGCTAACAGTCTGTTGAAATCAGCGTTTACACTTTCAGGCACAAGTATTTTACAAGTTTCTGCACAGTGTTTGTAAGTAGTTAATTACGAGGTTGTGGATACAGAGGGAGACATTTTCACTATGGAGTGTGTGAGTACAGATCCAGGTGTAACATCTCAAATCTTTGTATTCAGGGACTTGGATCTACAGTGATGTAAAAATCACATGTATTTCATATTCAGCCCGAGGTGTAAGGTCTCAGCTCTGTATCTGATTTAGGAGCAAATACTGAAGCGGCCTAAACCAGAATCAAAATATCAGTTTGTATGATTTGTGAGGTTTATACTGCTATAAAAAAAAGAAAAGAAAAGGCACCGACCTGGATCACACATGAGCAAAAAAAAAAAACCACTTAAGCTTGCAGTGTGAACGTAGTCAAGAGCATCAATTCAGCATTTTTATTATTAGAAATATTTTTGTCCTTAAACACAGTAACACTTTTTTTTTTTTTTTTTTTAATGGGGCATTTTGATTACACAGTGAAACAGTTTTGATGATGGGAAAAGAATTAACACCTGCTCATTCAGGGTAGCTAATTATTATAATAATCTATTCTGAAATATAATGATGTCATGATTTTATTTGGAAAGACTGATTTATTTCTTTTAATTTAGAAAGATCAGTCTCTTCATTCAAAGTGATCTTGCTGTAAAAACAAAAATCACACACACAGCTTTTTCCTTTATTCTTTTAGCGGCGGCGAACCGAACACCAGCGCTCGACGCTACCCGTCCCAGTAGCTTTTGTACTACATGACCTTGGCTGTGTGCATTTTAATTTCTCTTGTCTTTAGAAGGGCACTAGCAGGGGTTCTCTCCCCCCTACAGCCCAGCGCAGGGGCACGGGGATCGCTCCGGGCAAAACGGCTCACAGCGCACAATTCCCTTCCACCGGTAAGTACCCGTAACACTTCATTAACAATTAATTGAATTCCGTCTATCAGGAATAACGGTTTAAAGAGATGGTCTACTCCTCAACACACACACACACAGTTTGTAATGACAGACTGCCTCTGAAATCAGATCCACGTTATAAACAATTACGAGAATATAGTAATATTCACAAATTGTACTTCGGAAAAATAAATATCTTGTTTATTTCTGTTTTTAACTTCCTTAGTTTGGACCGATCGTTCTCAGAAAAAGCAATGCAGCAAGTCAGTTCATCAAAAATGTGTTACATGAAATAAAAATTGCTAAAAGGTAAACAATATAAAATTGCACAAGTAAAAAGAAATTTAAATACTTGTATAATGTGTAATTCCTGGAAAATTATAAGCCTGCTAATTGGACTGAAGAAATTATTCCTGATCTTTTCCTTTGTTTGTTTAAATACTGCTAAATAAAATACTAATTAATTTATTTAAATACATACTATAATACATTTTCATCATTTTTCCCAGTCTATGCTACACATCTATTACATAAGATTAAATGAATTCAGTTCGAGTCACAATAAAGATAATTTTTATTCCATAAAGCGAGACAAAAACAAACCTGGAAAAAATGTGCCATAATTTAAAACAATCATTAAAAATAACATTGATTTATTTATTCATTTGTTGTTTTTGTTTGTTTTTCTTTCCCACCGATCATTTCTACAAAAAAATGTTTTTAACCAAGTACAAAAAAAAAAAAAAAACAGAAAAAAAGGGAACAAACTTCATCGTCTTTCTTTTATACATATATAAGAATACTTCAGCGTGGACCAGAACTGAGAGAGTTTAGTGTTTCTCTTCCTGAGGACGTTCCCTCCAATCATGTGAATTTATACGTGAGAATGTTAAGGACATAACGGAAACCAGGAAATCATTTAAATCTAACCAATTTGTTTTTTACAGTGGTGATATATATATATATATATATATAGAGAGAGAGAGAGAGAGAGAGAGAGAGAAGGTTCATTTTAAACAGAGAGATGAGGAAGAGAGCTCGGTGGGTTTTATCACCCGGGATAAAGGATATGATTGATAATCCAGCGTCTGCGTCAATACTCCTGTGAGGATGAACTCGGCATTGTGTACATCTAATAATAAGTTAAGACAGAAAGAGAGAGAGAGAGAGAAAAAACAGCATCAGTATAACGAGTTTCAATCTGAGGGTGTGAAGATACAGGAAATGAAAAAAAAAAAAAAAATAGGACAATTTAATTCTAGTCTGTTGCTTTTTTACCTAAAATGTTTACATCTCACTGAACACACACATCACACTCACAAACTATCATATATTCTTCAAATATTAGTATTCTTAGTTCATTTTATTTATAATGTTATATTATAGGCCTTTTTTTCACATACATGAATATTTGTTGTAGGAAAACTAAACCACTGGTTTATAAGATATTGTTTGTGATGAACTCATAACTAACAACATCGTTAAGTACACTGTACCAATTAATGCCTAATGAGTTGTCAATTCAAAGGTGATTACAAAATGTGATGTGACCGAGTCAAATGACTGAGAACCGCGGACAGTCTGGCTCACTCGCACAAACCGTTACAGAACGTGGAAAAGGGGCTGGAATTTCCCTCTGGAATGAATAAAGCGATCTGATCCATCAATCCACTCGCATTATTAATGTTAACGTATTTAAAAATAAGTTGTGAAGTGATATTAATTATTATTCCTCCCAGGGTTCTACTGTATTCAGATGTGTTTTAAGATAACTATCTAAATAAACAGCTGAGATTTTAATGTGTGTGTGTTGTTTTTTTGTACCCCCCCCCCACCTCCCCCCCACCCTGGTCCTCACCGATGTTCTTCAGAAAATATTCACGGCAGAGATGCAGATCTTTGTCGCACGAGATGAGGATGATTTCCGGTAGGTTCTGAGAAGGACAGGAGAAGAAACATGAACAAGAGCAGCAACACATCCAACATCCAGGTGTAAAACTGCAGATCATCTGCTTTCTAAAAACGTTACATCATTATTTAAAAAAAAAAAAAAAAAAAAAAAGGGTGTTTAAAATGGTATGAGAGTGAAGAAAAAAGAAAAAAAGAAAGAGGAAGTACCTTGTTCTGCTTGTGCTCCATGATCTTACGGAAAGAAGGCTGCCTGGTTAGGAGTTTCCCCCCGGCGCTCTCCACGATGGCTCTCATGATGCTGAGGCTTGGACAGATTCCCGGTGTTATGTAGAAGAATTTACCCTGAGGAGACAGAATGGACATCTTTAATATACGTACATCTCAGTCACTGCAAGTCCTCTGTGACAACCAATTACAGCACACGTCAGTGCTGGAGGACAGCGCAGGCCGAGAGAGAGAACGGAGAGAGAGCGAGAAAGGGAGGGAAGAGGAAAAGTGGACAGACGAAAGGGAGGGTACGATTGAAAGAGTGAGTACAGAATGGAAAGACGAAAAAAAAAAAATTTAAGGAGCAAAGAGAAAAGGAAAGACAGAAAGATAGAGGAGGAAAGATGAAGCGAGGAGATGAAGGAGGACAAAAGGAGTCAGGAGAAGAAGTGGAAAAAGGGAAGATGCAAGAAGTTCTAAGGTAGAAGATGTGAAGGAGAAGAAGAAAAGAAAAATAGGGAGAAGTGTATAGGAAGGGAGGGGGGGAAAAAACCGTCATAATGGACAGTTGTGGTGTTACATAATTATTTAATGGTGGTGTTGAACCATGGTGGTGATGTATATCTGGTGTGTTGAACCATGGTGGTGTTACATATTTGTGGTTTTGGACCACAGTGATGGTGGAGGTGATTCTGGTGGTCACCTTAAAGAGTGGAGCAGCATGAGCTTTCTTTAGTGACTCCTCCAGACTAAAACAGAAAAGCACTTCGGCCTCAGCGTCCCGCAGCATGTAGCTCTGTTCATCTACACACAGACACACACACACCAAAAAAAAAAAAAAAAAAAAAAAAAAAATTTACAGCTCTCTTAATTAAAAAGTTTTAAGATTTTATAAACTCTCTCTCATCTCTCAGGAACTGAGCAGAAACCAATTCTGAGAAATGATGCACATTTAACCTATCTGATAATGAATCTGAGTCTATATCATTATAACAGAATATTTAAAAGGCAGAATATTCTCTCCTTACAAACAGCAGCAGTTCTGTATAAACCATTTCCTCTATAAGAAGAAGTAAACCCTTCTCCACTCACCCACAAATTTCTGACATTTCCAGCTCTCCTGCAGCCACTCCGGAGTGACGATGTGCTTAACGACAGAGATGCTCGTCAGGAACTTGACTGTGCGCGTCACTTTGCTGGCCACCAGATGAGTGCACTTCTGCGCGCTCTCCGCCACTTCACCGCCGAGCTCGTACAATCTCTGGAGCAGACAGAGGAGACGCGCGTGAGAGGCCGAGAGCCACCACCAGGGCTCGAGTGTCATCTCGGATCAGATGTTGATTTCTCTCAGCTCTCGAGCTGCAGTTAAGACTTTATTCTCCTCTGAACATGTTCTGGAGAACTAATCAGTTTAAGCGCACTACAGTCTGCAGCTCTCAGGAGATCAACACTGATCACTAGCTGTACGACCAAACGATGGGAGAGACAGCGCGTCAACTCACCTTTATATACTGCTGAGTCTGCACGGGTTCGAAACCAGTGAAGAGAACATACGGGGTCGACTCTGGAGGAAGCTTTTTAGAGGGAGTAGGTAGCTCCTCTATTCTACAGAGAGAAATGATTGATATAGTAGTTACTTCACAAGCAATAAACACAATAGGACAATATTACTTACCTGTATTAATAATATAATAATTGCAATATTACATCTCAGTAAAATGTAATACAATATTATATATAATAATAATAATAATAATAATAATACAATATTACATACATAGATTACAGTGCAATATTTACAAATGCTCTTGAGTCATATTTAGTGTGCAATAATGTCAATGCCATATTTAGTGTATTCATTTAAGGTATTCTAAAGTTTAGTGTGCAATATGGTACTGTTTTAGGACTCTTATTTTATTCTATTTTATTCTTTTTTTGTAGTTATTTATTACTTTTCCTTTCTACCAAATTCTAGCCTAAATTTTATCATTTGTAACTGCATGAAAAAAATCCTTCTATAAAGGAAATTGTAGATGGCAATGAAGCCTATCATCAATTCCTATTATCAATTATCCCATCATCATCATCATCATCCTCAAATTGCCCAATGGGGATAAATAAAGTGTTTTTGCGAGCTACTTCCGCGATTTGTTCCCACAGTCCGTTCATATCTACAGAAATGCCTAACTCGAATGTTCTTAAGTCGGGGACTACCTGTAAGCCTATTTATTTTTACTTTACCGAATACACGATTTGTTCTTATAATCAGTGTGTCTTTACAATAGACTGCATATTTAATTCTATAATGTAGATGAAGACCAGTAAGGTTATAAGATATCTTTAGTTTTCTCTTCACTTTTTAAAATGTAAATAACACATTCTTCTTGTCATGTAATGATCTGGTGTAAATGTAATAAAAATGCCTTCCTGCCCTTAGGTGTGATTGTAAAGTTTCCTCTCGTCTTTGCCCCTGTAGAACTTAACGTATAAAAATGAACTCACTTGGGCTTCTTGGCGGGTGGCTGTGACGATCCCTCGGCCTGTTTCTGCTTCTGCTGCAGACGGAGACTCTGTGGAGAGACAAGACGCTCAGACACACTCTCAACACACACGAAGTCCAACACACACCAGTGCTGCACCGTATACCAATACTAAAAAAAATTTTTTAAATACTGCGGAATACAACACTAAACCCGTATGTTTAAATAATCGATACTTTTACTTTTAGTATCTGGATAATAAGAACCTCCCACTTTAAACAGAAAACTGACAGCAGCGATTGAATGTGTGAGATATAGTATAGTATAGAGGGAAAAAGCCCTGACTGAGTTTGTAATACGAGCCACAGGAGGAATGAAATGAGACGGAGTAGAGATGATGGAGAAAGCAGAGCTCTTGTTTTGTTTTATTCCAAGTGAAATATGGAGATTTTTGGGGTTACAAAGCGAGTGTGTGATTAAACCCTGCACCACCGCTGTGCACACGCTGCTTTAAAGTGTAATAGAGTCGCTTTGTCTCGAGGACGTTCACAACAGATCTGACATTTTATCTTCTATTACTTGAGGAAAAAAAATAAAGTAAAATAAAACTCAAAGAAACACGTATTTTCTTACTCAGGAGCAGACAGAGGAACTGAGAATAACAGAGTTTTACATTTTCTCTCTTTTAAAACCTGCAATCAGAAAGGCAGATCACCGGTGTGTTATATTAATGCAGTCTGTAAGGGGGCGTCTGTAAACTGCATGACATGGGATATCTGAAGCACTGCAGCATTAGGATACAGTATGAATATATGTATAATACACAGGTTTACACGGGTTATTACACAGACACACACACACACAAATACTGTTTAAAAAAAAAACAATACTTATAGAATTTCTTGTTATTTTTCTTCCGTAACCAGAAATTAAACTCAACTTATGTTATAATTTGCACCACACACACACACACACACACACACACACACACACACACACACACACACACACACACACACCACTCTATTCTTCAGAAGGTTTTTTAGGTGCAGTAACTCAAAAGTAATTTAAGCCCCTGCTATAAAAAAAATGTATTACCAGAATTGGTACTGGAAATAAAAATGTTGGTATTGTAACAACTCTACAGCTACTACTACACTCCAGCGCTGGAAAACTCCATCATCATTATAAGAGAGAGAAAAAACTCTGTGTCTTACATGAGCCCCTGTCCTGTTCTATTCTTTAAACAATAATGATGCAGGATCTAAATTGGTTCTTATAAAAAAAAGGACAATATCAAACTTTATCAAACACGTATGCAGCTCATGGGCACATTTGTAATAAATGAAGATTAATAAATATTAACTGCTGAGAGTGGTTTTTAAAAGCAGACTCGCCCACAGTTAACCATATATGGTTTGTAGGAAGGAACAAAAATAAATAAAGAACTACAGTGGAACCTTGGATTACGAGCATAATTCGTTCCGGGCTCGTATTTCAAAACACTCGTAAACCAAATCGAATTTTTCCACAAGAAATAATGGAAACCCAAATTATTCGTTCCACAGCCCAAAAAATATATAAATAAAAATAATTAACACAAAATATAAAGTAAAAATAAAACAAATTAACCTGCTCTTTACCTTAAAAAAAAAAAAAAAGTTAAAATAAATCCCGACAGATAAGTGTTTCCGTTGTTTCAGTGTGTGTGTGTGTGTGAAGCTAAAGTAAGGACACCCACCCCAAAGTGGTGTGTGCGTGTGTGTGTGTCTGTAGGCGAAATTAGAAGGGGTCTGTGTGTGTGTGAAGCTAAAGTAAGGAGACCCACCCCAAAGTGGTGTGTGTGTATCTGTAGGCGAAAGTAGGAGGGGTCTGTGTGTGTGGGGCACGGTGTGGCATGTTCTGATACAGTGTTCTGTGTTTATTTCTTTTCACTTTAGAGAAATGCTTGAAACCATGATGGAGACAACAGCTAATAACTTTAATTACTTTTAGCTCAATGTTGTGTAGCGAGTAATAAAAATGTCACCTAATATAAAAAATAATAATAAAGCCAGATTACATCCATCATCGGACAGATGGGTATTATAATGCATAAGAGAGTTTGTTCTTCACTAAGCTTAATACAAGTCTCAGGTATCCAATTAAAAAGTAAGTTTTTAGGAGAGTCCTCTTACCACCAGCGCGTCCGGTGAGACTTTAACAGGATTTCTCCAAGCAGCTGAAAAGCAAAATATAAAGACACTGAGACAATTAAAGGAATAAGAGAAAACAGGATATAAAGATCTAGACATTATTATACTCTTTATAGAGTTCTCAGGTAACAACTATATGATCAAATACAAGAAATAAAAACGGACATCAGTCGACAAAATATCAATTTTGATCAAAGTTTGCTCTTTTTACATTGTAACTGCTTTAGAATGTTCTGCGTTAACAGTGACTTAGGATAAAATTCCTTTTAGGAACGTTAGGAACTCTGACACTAGCACGATATTAAAGGTGTGAAAATGAAGAGAGTGTTTCCTCGGACTGTTTTCTTACCCAGCAGGTTCTGGACGAGATGTGGGTTAGGAGTGAGAGGTTCGGCTAAATTGAACTGAGTGTATCGGCTGTGCTGGATCTGCCGTAACGCCTCGAAATGCCCCAGCAGGATGTCACACAGCCACTGAGCATTTACACACGGGATTCTCCACTCCTTCGCCTTCTCGTACTTTAGCCCACTTGGCCTAGAAATCACACACACACACACACACACACACACACACATTAACATCACAGACGAGACAGCTCACACCACCGGCGGTGCTTTATATACAGTTATTAAAATGATCCAGTTTTATGGAAAGGTATAAATAAGGTACAGCAACAATACATTTTTCGTGACAGAAACGTGGTCGATCCGACTGACTGTGGTTCATTTAGACAACAAAAAAAAAGAAGATTTATTCAAGAAGCTGCATTAGTATAAAGTGTATAATATAAATGTGTTTATATTATTACAGGACATAATGTTTATAATTAGGACCCACAGTATTTATTATTCTGCTGATGGCGATGGAGCTGATGTGCGGAAATCTTTATTGCCATTTATTCCCTTAGCAAGTTAACCAAAATATATTAATTTATACATAAAACTGTAAAGGTAAAGGAACTGTAAAGGAAGATGAGTAAAAAAGAACATCAAGATGTTTTAGGGAATTTTTGTTCGTCGTTCATTGTGCACGCATCACGTAAAAACTATAGAATTAATTTGAATGGGGTTTTCACAAGTGGCCGAGCTTGAGGTAACATACAGGTTTTGTTTCATCGCAGTCGTCCCACGGGAAGAGAAGATATGCTACTTTGAAATATAAACGGAAAATGTATTTATACGTCATTAAAAAAAATAGTAATAAAAAAAAAACTACCTTGAAAAAAAATCATTAGTTCATCTTAAATTGTAAATGTTGTATTTATTGCAAAAAATATTATATATATCCAACTCCACTTTTTTTTCTTTTTTTTTAAATATGCCTGGCGTCTAGCCTTTTTTACACTTGTAAA
>JAOVVA010000024.1:18021950-18034276 GCA_028565275.1 Leiocassis micropogon
ATGGGTCTTTTGTGTATGTAGAAAATGTTACAGATCTTTGAGTTTAGCTCATGAAAAATGGGAGCAAAAATAAAAGTATTGCGTTTATATTTTTGTTCAGTGTATTTAGGAAGTTAACCATTATGCATTAATTATATTTATAAAACCAAACAATTTATTATTATTATTACGTTAGTGTTCTAGGTCAATTGTACATACAGGAGCAGCAATAACCCAAGAGGCATTTTTTCCGCTGTTAAGCAACTTTCATTAGAAGCTTTCATTAGACGGCGTGTAACACCCATCTGTCAAAACTGTTTAATGTAATTTAATGCACTGCGGCAATAAGTACGCCGACAAGCTCGGTGCTTCTGTAAAACATTCCTGTCTTTGTGACGGATGTAAAAATTCGAGTTTCAAATTGAAAACTCTGATCTTGCATTCCAGTATTATCAATAAACAGAGCTTCGGAGGTCGGAGAGAGAGTGTTTTAGATCACAGGAGGAAAACTGATGTGTCGGTTTTCAATAACACTCTAGAACAGAACATAAGGATGTGATTTTAGATTTAAGAATGTTAGATTGTTAAGCGATAGCAGGTGGACAGAGAAATATTTTTGGTATTTTGTTAAACTACACTACTGTCTATGTATAATTAGGATTGTGTATCGTTTGGGTTTTTTGGGTGCCAAATCAGTACTTTTAAATCTGTACCAGGGCGTAATGGATACCATTAAAGAATGACTTTATAGATATATGAAATATAAAAGTTATGTAAAATAAACAATATATTAAAAGTTTAAAGTACAGTGGAACCTCGGATTACGAGCATAATTCGTTGTGTGAGCACGGTGTCAAATTACGTGCGCGCACACACACACACACACACACACTCTCTCTCTCGCTTTTACAGCCCCCCTACCACCCCCTCCTCCTCTCGGCTTCCCAAACACGCGCACACACACAGCCAGCTCGTGTCCACACGCTGTTAAACATGATGTTTTTTCAGGTTTTCCCTCAACTGTTTTGAAAGACATTTGTTGCGTTGTCGGAATCCTTTGTTGTGAAATCCAGCCACACTTCAGAACGTTAGCTAACGCTACCTGCAAGTGTAAAGTGTACTGCGTTCACGCGGATGCTCTCACTTCCCAAGTTGTGCTTTTAAGCCGGACTCTCGCGTTACTACGAAGATTAGATCAATATGTATTATTATTATTATTATTGTAGCTCAAGAATTATTTTTCACATGCGGTGAGAGTAAGGATGTCCGTTTAAGAGGACCAGAGTGCAAATATTTCAATCGATCGCTCAGTAATTTAAGTGGCACCGAAGTGAGGCACTGAAATCTGCGTTCTGATTCGGTTCGAGCACATACTGGTTATATATAAAATCCAACCTTTCTAATGTTCATTTGTAAAGAGATCTCTTGTGGCCCCTATAGGTTCAGGAACCCCTGATTAAGGCCAAATGAATGAGTGAATAAATGAAGGATTAAACCCTTACTCTTTGCAGATGAGAACGGTGTTGCTGCGACACAGGTAACCCGTGTAACGAGCTCCAGCTAAGTAGGCCATGAGCTTCAGGTCCTCTCGATCGCTGTCCACGAACCCAGTGACTGAAATAATCTAAGGGGTGCGTAATCGAGACATTCATTAATTACGGTAGAATACTAGAAATTATAGATAAAGAAAGTAAAAGTGTGTGTGTTCGTACGTGCTGCGAGCAGGGTTTGGCTCCTGGAGGGAAACTGAAGGGCAGATGGAGCGTGCGGTGTGGAGGAACCATCCTCCTCTTCTTCAGCACCGTGTTGAGCCAGTGAGCCGTAACGCAGCGCTTGCCCTCCCTCAAAGCCTGCCGCAGCGAGACACAAAGTCTACGTTACTTTGTGGAAATAAAGCTCGAACTTACAGCACATGTCAGACACTAACGCACATGTTATAACACCTCGTTAGGAGACAGGTGTGCTTACCTGCAGGTACATGCTGCTCACTTGACTTTCACACAGTAAGTGAGTGCAGCGATTCAGAGCAGCGTCCACGGAGCCTCCGTACGCCTGAATGACCTGCGTTTAAAACAAAACAAAATATATATATATAACAACCAGATGATTTTAATCACAGAGTAATGAGTTTAGGTTTAACGTGGAAAAGAATGATCCAGATTTTTACCCTCTTCCACCTGGCCAGGAGCTGCTTGTCAGGCATCTGCTCCGGATAATCAGCGATGGCGAAGACGCATCCCACCAGAAAGCCGTCTTCAGGAACTGAGCGGAGAGACGTGATGATACAGAATCACTAAACTGGTCAGGGTTCAAACTGAACAACTTCAACATGCCGTAAAACTTTTATTACATAAACGACTGAACACTTATTATGGTCTTCAGTTTTTACATTTACACATTTTATTTCCGATTATAACGTACAAATTAATTAAGTAAAAATATATTTTTAGATATATTACGATTTTAAAGTTTAAAGGGATCTATAAATTAATAAAAAATAAATATTTGTCAATAATAAATTAAATTTTAAATATTGAAAAGATAATTAAACCGTAAAAAAACTTTTTACAAAAAAAACTATGTCACTAAAATTATTTATTAGAAACGATGAAAACGATAAAAAACTTTAATTCATAATTAATAATATTAATCATAATCATTTAACAATTGTAGCAGTACAATTTCTTTGTAACATTTTTGCTTTTTCAGAAAATAATGAAATAAATAAAATGACACCTTACTTCATCTCCGTAGTATATCATTATATATATACTGTATACTGTAGTACTATAGTATGGTGTTAACGTATATCATTATATATAGTACTTAGTACACTATTATATTATAGTACTATAGTATGGTATTAAAATATATCATTGAGTATTTATTTATTTATTTAATTGTTATTTAAAACACTCCCCCTGTACTCACTCTCCTGCCCGGGTTCATGGCCCAGCAGTTGATGCGGCTGCACGAGCTGCAGAGGCGTCTGCACCTGATGCTGCATGGCCTGCGTGTTCTGCATTTGTTGCTGCTGCTGCAGGTGTTGCTGCTGCTGCAGAATGTGCTGTTGCTGCTGTTGCAGGAAATGCTGCTGCTGCTGTTGCTGCTGCAAATGTTGCTGGTGCATCTGCTGCTGATTTTGCTGTTGTTGTTGTTGTTGCTGCTGCTGTTGTTGTTGTTGCAGTTGCAGCTGAAGCCTGTGCTGCTGTATTTGCTGTAACTGCTGCTGTAATACATGTTGCTGCTGCAGTTGCTGTTGATGCAAGGGTGGTCGGAGGAGCTGCTGCTGTTGCTGCTGCTGCTGCTGCTGCTGCGGTGGTCGCAATTGCTGCTGCAGGAAGCCATGCTGCTGTTGCTGATGCTGCTGCGGGTACATCTGCTGGTGCATCTGCTGTGGAAGGAACTGATGCTGCTGTTGTGGCACCTGATGAAACCCTGGCGGCTGCTGTGGCGGCTGCTGCGGCTGCTGCTGCGGATGATGCTGCGGCTGCGGCTGCTGCTGCGGATGATGCATTTGCATTCCCGGTGGCTGCAGGTGCATCATGGTTTGCTGCTGGAGCATCTGTGGCGGATGTTGTTGTTGCTGATGCTGCTGCGGTAGTGGTGGTTGTTGTTGCGGTGGAGGGATCGGGTGTGCTTGTTGTTGTTGTTGTTGCTGCTGTTGTTGTTGTTGTTGTTGTTGTTGTTGTTGCTGCTGCTGGTGTTGCTGGAGTAACTGCTGCTGCACTTCAGGAGTGAGCTGTGGTGCTGCGTGCTGAGGAGGTTTCGCGGCATTGAAGAGAAGCTGATTTGGGACAGCGGGTTGGTTCTGGTTCGCCTGTGGTTCCACACTTTTAGCCGTCAGACTCTGGAGAATCTTAAATAATAATAATAACAACAACAACAATAATGACTAAATCAATCTCCTCCGATCATAATCCAGAATTCAACAGCACTCCAGTTTAGTTGTCTAATTAATTATTTAATATTATTACATTAAATAAATAAATAAATAAATAAATGTTGGGACATATATAAAACACTCTACACACTATATAAACATAAAACGTGTTTCTCTCACGTGTGCGACGTTGGCCTGCCGTGGGAGCTGCTGCTCTGCACCCTTGTTGATGTTCCGCAATGGGCGTGGCCCAGAATTCCACCCACTCATCATCTCAGGACGCTCCGCCCCCTGGGCGTTCCCCGGAACAGGAGGAACGCTGTCACACAGGTTGATGAGTGCTGTGTCTTTGCTTGGCGGGAGGCGATGCTTCGACAGCGTCCAATTTAGGTTGAGCTCCTCTTTGTCCGATTCGTCCGAGTCGTCGAACATTACCTCGGCCTTGGGCGGGGGGGAGCGCGGACGCCTGGACGGTGACGCACCTCGCGAGGAGGTCCGGCTGGAGCATTTGCTACCTTCTGAGCGCGAGCTACGTTCGTTTTCATCCTCCTCCTCCTCCTCTTCTTCTTCTTCTTCCTCGTAGTAGGTGAGCCTCGGGTGGTAAAGCGCCTCGTCCTTCCTGCTCTTGTCTTTAACCGAGTCTTTGATCCACTCCGGGGTGACGATTTTAATCCCACTGTGCCTCAGTGCGCATTCGTACTTCGCCTGGAAACAAACCACAATTTACCAAACCAGTTAAGAAAGTAGGTTAGACATTTGAATAATTTTTGGTCCCACCCCCTTCAGTCCCGGCAATGTTCACAAAGCTCCACCCACTGGATCGAACATGACCCCTAGCAAAAAAAGTCTATAAAATGACTAACAGGAGGCTAGTCCAAACACAAACGTACACTCGGGACCAGAAGTCAGAGTTTTCCAATATTAGCACACGCTCAAGATCACAATGCTTGTAGCCGATCAGGGGTTAGAGGAGGGACAGTACCAGTCCATCAGAATCTGTCTCCTTTTCATGCTCTTTGTGTCCCTAAATACACATGTGTCAAACCATTATGTTCTTGTTCTGTTCTCACGGTTAGCAGCAAGTATACACTCCATCATTTATGTAATAATTTTTGAGTGCTGAGTGTCCAAAAACTACAGGTGCTATTTATTCCTTTTATTTATTTATTTTTAGAATTGTTAATATTCTATTTAACGTTCAACAGGTTTTAAGTTATTCACTTCAAGAGCTCTAAAATAAGAAAAAGTGACTTTGAAAGTCCTTTTGTTTTTAAGTACGATTAAACTTCAAGGATTCAAACTCCAGCACTACCGTAAGTCTGCAAGTCTCCTAAACCCCCCAAAGTGCTTAGATGTATAACAAGATAAAAGTCCCTCCGGATAAGGGTGCCTGCCAAATGCTTTAAATAAAAAAAAAAGAAAAAAGGAAGGAGTAAACAAAATAAATAAATAAAAATTTATCAAATCAATTGAACAAACTAAAGGTATGAACCAGAATAAGTAAATATGTACTTGTGTATGCTCCCACAGCATTAGTTGTGATCTTGTATTTTATTGCAAAACAATTAACAGAAAATGGGAATAATTATATAACTATAGCTAAGAGGAACGAACCTGCAGCTGATCAAAAGTGTTTATATTAATTATTAATGCTGATGTTTTGCGTTGGATTTCCATCAGCAGAGTGAATGAGAGTGAAGTGTTCAGAGCTGATATTAGAGTGAGGGCTATAAAACAGACTCGTCCCCCGATACGGCCCTAAAAAGCAGTAAGACCAAACACAGGCCAATAAACCCAGCTTTAAAACAAGTAAATCCTCCAGAAGTGTAAACCACACACACACACACACACACACACACACACGCACGCACCACAAAGCTGCAGACGTCTGGCTGTTAAACGCAACCCAACAGCCCCATTTAAACACGACCTACACACACACACACACACACACACACACACACACACACACACACACACTCCCCGACAATAAAACAGCGAGACGTGCGATATGAAGCCCTGCGTTCAGCTTTCACAAGGAACGGTCAAATCTAAATGCAAATCCAAGAAACTGTTTATAAACTCAAAAGTAGAGGAAAGGAGAAGGGAGGGACGGGAAAAAAACCCCAAAAAAAACACAGACGCCTATTTACCCCCTTGGGTTCAGGAACCACCAGATGCGTGCACTTCTTGTTGAAATTCAGCTGACAGTCTCCTCCGTAAAATGTAATAAAGGCCCACAGGGTGCTGAGATCCTCCTTCAGCTGCACATGAAAGAGAGACAGAGAGAAAGAAAGAACAATCTCTCAAAATTAGAACAGGAGGAAGAAGGACAGATGTGTTTTTGATGGCTGGACAAGAAGTGAAAAAAAAATTATCTTACGTGTGGTAAACATGCCCGGACGCCAAAGAACAACTGGCCCGACTCGGGAGAAAAACCTGTAACGCTGATTACCGGCTAGTTAAGGAGACAATAAATGAGCTGCACAAACAAACACAAATACTGATAACTGAGACAGAAAAAAAAATCCCAGCACTGCGATCAATCTTTAAACATCAGGCACATGAGTACAAACAAATGTTTATTTAGATCACATACTAAAATAGATTTATTGTAAACAGGGGCAGACATTTCTGAAGGATACGGCAGCAGATCTCCACATCTTACCGACAGGATCACCCAGGTGGGCTGGGAAAAGAGCGGAAACCATCGGACGAGGGTTAATACAACATCGCTCAAAGAAAGGAGCTTACGCTCATAATACAGTGTTAATGATAAAAGTTAAACAAAAGATAAAGGTTTAAAAAACTTTAAAAAAAAACATTTTTAAAAGAGATGTATGCTTTAGCTTTCGAAAAATAATCTCCACTCCCTCAAAAATGTATATAAAAATTAAAACATTACAATTCAGACGTATACTATTACAATATTTGCTGTTAGAGTAAATGAAGTAAAAGTACACAATTAATTAAGTTTTAAATATCACAGACCACACTTTGTACTTACACTGTGTTTTTTGTAATATTTACAACTCTAAGTAAACCATACGCTCATGAAATCACGACATAAACGCTTGTAAGGTTTACCTTGACTACAGGTAAGAAGAAGACCTCGCGTGCCTCGCTGACCTCCGCGTTGTCTCCATCCTCCGTGATGATGTGCGTGGCGAGGGCGATGTAAGACACCTCCTTTCCTTTCCCTGACTTTAGCAGCTGCACCACCTGAAATCACACCAATACGTCGCACAGAAATCAGTGTAAACGGAAAATGAATCTGCGAGATTAAGTCTAGGAGATTATTCCTCACCACGCTTAATAAACTAATCTCAGCCTGTTTTTATGTCATATGATGACGATACGGCAAAACAACAGACCTTTGATTAAAGAACAGAACTTTAAACACAGGTTCAGTTTACGTTAACAATCATACAGTGTACTCCTTTTGTGGAACTCTGTCTTCATCTGTCTTGTCATTCGCTGATATCATGACGTCGTTTTAACATTTTAACTTACGACTGAACATTGTTTTTTTCTTGTGCTTAAAGAAATAATCAATCCTGATTTATATTGATTTTTATAATACAATTGATAGCATATCATATTAAAAATACATATAGAATCTATATATTATCTTTTTACAACTCTTAATCTGATGTCTCAAACTGATGCAACAAACAAGAATTTCACTGAAACACGAAATTAAAGAATAAATCTAATTATTATTATGATTAAGTCGCTGGATTTTTTTTTTTTTTTCAGAGTCATCACATTTATGACATTACTTTCTTCTTGGTAATTTCATGGTTTAAATTTTTTTACAATCAGTTTCAAAGCCAAACTTTCAGCTCTTACAGCCCAGAGTTTCAGCTGTTAGCCTGAGCTAGTAAGCAAACCTTCCCGCTAACAGCTTTGGAAACAATAATAAACTAAAAAGTTAATATCTCATATCTGGTGTGAAGTCTTATCATAAAATCTTACCACGAGTGCCATTTATTTATTAGCATTCTAGCTAGCTAGCACGCCTTAACACCCATTATAGCTACCTGGCTAGTTAGTTAGCGTTAGCATTTTCTGCTAATCTTCCAGAAATCAGATCTGATTATTTTTATTATAATGACGTCACAGGTGCGGTGGACGTAAATGAGCGCGGGCTTTGAAGAGAACCTTAAACACGTTAGGTTTATAAGGCTAGTCAGTTTTCTTTACAGCACAGACAGCTAGCAGTAAAGACATGCTAACATGCTAACACTGACAGAAAAATAAAACTCTTCACCTTTTGGTCAATATCCCCGACGACATAAAACTTCACATCCTTAAAAAGCTCCTCGGGGACTTTTAAATCTTCTTCCAACATTATTAAATTTTAATAAATAACAAAAAACTTCTGAATTAACTTATATCGATTATAGCAGAAACATTATTGAGTCTCCTGAACAGCTTTTGCGACTGAACAGAGGTGACTGGCCGCATCATTTGTTTTTCCTACCCGTATTCCGAGGTCTGCGATATGATTGGTTAGTCGGGGACAAAAACCTGTTCAAGGATTGGCTACCATAGCTGTACGTCAGCCGTTTTATTATTTACTAGCCAATCCGAATACAGGAGGTGGGATCTGCCGGAATACGGATGGGTGAAAGATTTATCTTAAAGCGCCAAAGAAGATTCGGCGGGAGGACGATGTGCACGCGCGATGTTAGGGAGAAACGATTACACTTTGTCCTTGTATTATATCAACCGCACCTTTAATTTATGTTATTTATATATAGAACTTTCAAACAAATTATATAATTATGGTGTGAAGCAAACTACAAAAGAAATGTCCGTTTTTTTTAAAGATAAATAATTACGTAAATTGAAGGCACCCCTCAGAAAATGCAACATGGAACATTCCTAGGAGGAGAATCCTCCGATTCGCGCGCGCGCTGACTACTTAAGGCGCCAAATATGAAGGCGTATAGGTCCGTAAATACTGGAATAGAGGGACAATAGAAGTTCTGAGGAAATTCTCTCAGATGTTTAACGAAGGAAAGCAAAGATTAAAAATGTATTTGTAGATAGTATGAATTTATAAACGTATTTTTTAGTATAAAAAGAAACAGGATGGCGGTGAACTCATGAGTGTAAAGTGCATTAAAGTCCTACAAAAGGTCAAAAAGTATAATTTGCCCTAAAGTTGAAACTGTTCTTAATTGTAATTTTAACCCCAGTTTATCTGTCTATTATATGGTTGAATGCAGTGGTTTATGTCTTACACGTGTTGTACAATTTTCCACAAGAAATTGGCAAAGGACAAAAAAAATGACAAAATTTAGCTGTGATCCTCTTTAGCCCTTTTCGGACGGGACTAGTTTTCCAAACGACGTTTGAGTTAGAATTTTTTTCAGACGACGTCTGTCATTTCATGTATGCATTCGGGCGGGACTAACATCTCCGTGTTTTTAACGGAGGTAGGAGTGTCTGTGTTTTACATGTGGGTGTTGAACAAGACATTATTGGTGCGCAAACTTGAATACTTGAATAATTTTCTTTTGTGTTTTGGTCAACGTGCACTACCGTACTATCTCAAGCGCGCCGGCTAGAGATAGTACGGTACTGTTTTGGAAAAAATGTATTTCGCCAATCACAGACACTCGCATTCGGACGGGATTAGATTTCTCAGAGGACTGCCGGGTTTGCTGAAAAACAGTAGATAATTTGCTGTGGAATTTTTACAGAGGTCGTGTGAGAGAAAGACAGACATGGCAGATTCAAACGGGATTAAAATCACAAAGTATGTCTGTGAAACAGAAATTCCTCTAATGACCCCCTGTAAAACTAGTCCCGTCCGAATCGGGCTTTAGTCTACTATTTAGACCCAGTCTTACTATATACACCAATCAGCCGTAACATCATGACCACATGCATAATATTGAGTAGGTCCCCTTTTGCCCCATAATGACAATGCACTGTGTTCTGACACCGTCTATCACAACCAGCATTAACCTTTTTCTCAATTTGAGCTACATTAGCGCTTCTATTGGATCAGACTACACGTTCCAGACTTCACTCCCCATGTGCATCAGTAAGCCTTGGTCACCATGACCCTGTCGCCAGTTCGCCGGTTTTCCTTCCTTGGATCACTTTTGGTATGTCCTGACCACTGCAGACTGGGAACATCCCACAAGAGCTGTAGTTTTCTACAAACTACAGTTGAGTTGCTCTGATCCAGTCCCCTAGCCATCACAATTTGACTCTTGTCAATCAAATTCACTCAAATTGTTATCCTTGTTCATTTTTTTCTGCTTCAAACACATCAACGCTAGGAAAAAAGATATATAATAGCCTCACAAGCAAAAGCAATTAAATCTAATATTATACAAATAAAGCTATGAAATAATCTACAAGTACAATTTGCAAAAAAAACATTTTTACAAGCGCTGCACAAGTCTATCATATGAAGCGGCAGCTTTAACAGTGTGCATTATGTTCTATATAAACAGCTCCCTATTTTTTTACATAAAGTAAAGCTTTATGTTATTTCATTTAAAGAAAAGTCTGAAGATGTTGTTTGGATGTAAAGTGCAGATGTACTTTCTATACTTTCTTCTGGTGTGTATGAATCAAAAGCAAGTGTCTGACTTCGACATTAGTCACGTGACATTCCTAAGTTTAGCCTAGCTTAAAGAGATCATCTTATTTTTTTAACTTTCTAGCGATAATTCAACCTGTAATAACTGTGAAAAAATGAGTCATTCTCCATGTTGCAAAGCGTGACTTCGCCGTGATGTCACCGGCTCTCCTAATCAACACTGAGTGATCGCCTCGTTTCTCTCTCCGGTAGGAAGAGCTAATGAGATCTGGGCTATTTAAATCTTGAAATGTTGAGTGAAAAAAGAGGACGTGACCCTGGGTCGGCAATTATCCTCCTTCACCAGGGTGTCCTGCTGACTCAGACTGCGCTCATCTGTAGCCCACACAAACGCTGTGAAAGTGTCCTGCTGGTCCATACAACAGCTCTGACAAATTATTAATTCTAATATGCGATGAACATTTCGAAAGCACTATTTTCCTCCCGAAAGTGTGCATAGATTCTACAAGGAAGAGTTGACAGAAAAAGAAAGGACTGTAGCCTATTAGGTAGCGCCAATAGCCTGCTAATAGACCAATTAGCACTTAGCATGATAGCATACGTTTGCATTAAACAAGAGTGGACTCAAGAGACGGAAAGGGGATTCGTGTAACACGTGTAGTAAAGTGTTAAATATTTAAATACAGTATGCGCTAATTTAACAGCGTTCATTCATTTAATGAGCACCATAACCTGATCAGCCATAACATTAAAACTACTGACAGGTGCCAGGAATAACACCAATCATCTGGTTACTGTTTTATATATATATATTGGAACAAAACAAAAAAAGAGAGGAAAAAAAGCAAATTTGACATAATGTCACACAAAACTCCAAAAATCATCTGGACAAAATTATTGGCACCCTTAACTTAATATTTGGTTGCACACCCTTTGAAAGAAATAACTAAAATCAGTCGCTTCCTATAACCATCAATAAGCTTTTTACATTTCTCACCCAGAATTTTGGTCCACTCTTCCTTTGCAGACTGCTCTAGGTCTCTCATATTGGAAGGGCGCCTTTTCCCAACAGCAATTTTAAGTTCTCTCTATAGGTGTTCAATGGGATTTAGATCTGGACTCATTGCTGGCCACTTCAGAACTCTCCAGCGCTTTGTTGCCATCCATTTCTGGGTGCTTTTTGAAGTATGTTTGGGGTCATTGTCCTGCTGGAAGATCCAAGATCTCGGACACAAACCCAGCTTTCTGACACTGGGCCCTACAGTGCGACCCAAAATCCTTTGGTAATCCTCAGATTTCATGATGCAAATTCAATTTTTTTTATTTGTCACATACACAGTCATACACAGTACGATATGCAGTAAAATGCTTACACGACCGCCAGTGACCTTAAAAGTAAAAGCTTATTTATAGAAATAAATATGAATAAAAAAGAAATACAGTAGAAAATAAAATTAAATAAAAAATGTCATGATTGTGGATGTTTTAAAAATGGTATTAGTCCTGTGTGGTGTTGTGGTTGAGAGACCTTATCGCCTGCGGGAAGAACCACTCCTCAGTCTCTGTGTATTGGCCTTCAGGGAGCGGTAGCGCTTTCCTGACTGCAACAGAGAGAACAGTCCATTGCTGGGGTGGCTGAGATCCTTCACGATCTTCCTGATTTTGGTCCAGCACCGCTTGCTGTAGATTGAGTGCAGGTCAGGGAGCTTGAAGCGGATGATGCGCTCAGCTGATCGCACCAACCTCTGTAGAGCACCAACCATCGTCTGTCCTGCATGGTGCTGTTCCCGAACCAGGTCGTGATGTTTCCCGTCAGGACGCTCTCTATGGTGCAGGAGTAGAAATTCCTGAGCACCTTGGAGGGCAGTCTAAAGTCTCTCAAGCGTCTGAGGTGGT
>JAOVVA010000024.1:18034376-18044922 GCA_028565275.1 Leiocassis micropogon
GTTCAGGAGGAGATTGTTCCTCTGGCACCAGTTCTCCAGATTTCCAATCTCCTCCAGGTAGGCCGTCTCATCGTTGTTTGTGATCAGGCCCACCACTACGGTGTCGTCTGCAAACTTGATGACGGTGGTGGAGTTGGTAGTGGCCACGCAGTCATACGTGTACAAAGAGTACAGCAGGGGGCTTGCACACAGTCAAGGCACTAAGTGCCAGAGGCAGCAAAACAACCCCAAAACATATTTGACCCTCCACCATATTTGACTTTAGGTACTGTGGTCTTTTCTTTGTAGGCCTCATTCCATTTTCAGTAAACAGTAGAATGATGTGCTTCACCAAAAAGCTCTATCTTGGTCTCATCTGTCCACAAGACATTTTCTGTGTCAGCAGTGGGGTCCTCCTGGGTCTCCTGCCATGGCGTTTCATTTCATTTAAATGTCGACGGATAGTTCTCAAGTCCTCACACAGTTCCCTTTTCTCTTTCTGTTGTCCATGCTTAGTGTGGCACACACAGACACACAATGCAAGACTAAAAGTGACTAAAAGACTAAAAAAATTAAGTTTATCTGCTTTCAGGTGTGATTTTTTATATTGCCCACACCTGTTACTTGGCCCAGGTGAGTTTAAAGGAGCATCACATGCTTGGAACAATCTTATTTATCCACAATTTTGAAAGGGTGCCAATAATTTTGTCCAGCCCATGAGTTTTGTCCAAAAATCCAGAGTTTTGTGTGACATTATGTCAAATTTGCTTTTTTCCCTCTCTTTTTTTGTTTTGTTCTAATACACACAAAGAGAATAAACATGTGTATAGCAAAACATGTGTTAATGCAGTACTTTTCTGTGAGAAATACCTGATTTTCTGAAAAAAAAATTCAGGGGTGCCAACAATTTTGGCCATGACTGTATATATACAGTATATAGGGCAGCCAGTGAAAGTCAGGTCTTGAAGTTGATGAGTGAAAAGTTGAAAACAGGAAAAATGGCCAAGCGTATGGATCTGAGTGACTTTAATAAGGGCTAGATTGAACTACTTAGTCAGAGCGTCTCCAAACAGCAGGTTTTGTGGGGTGCTAGTGCATCTGGTCCAATCCAGCAGAAGAGCTACCATAGCACAAACAGCTGAAAAAGTGAATCCTGGCTCTGATGGAAAGGACTCAAAACACACAGTGCATGGTAGTTTGTTGCGTATGGGGCTGCATACTATACCTGCACAGTGCCAGGTGCCCATGCAACCCGTGGTGGAGGACCCGTGTCCTCCACCAAAAGCTCCTACAATGGCCACGTCAGCATCAGAACTGGACCACGGAGCAATGGAAGAAGGTGGCCTGGTCTGATGGATCACAGTTTCTTTTACATCATGGGGATGCAGTGTGTGTATGTGTATGTGTACAGAGATGGCACTATAATGCACTACGTGAAGAAGGCTAGCCAGCGAAGGCAGTGTGATGCTCTGGGTGATGTTCTCCTGGGAAAACTCGGGTCCTGCCATCCGTGTGGATGTTACTCTGACATGTACTGTACCAAATACCTGTGGCTACCTGTTACTGAGTTACATAGAGACGGTGTTCCCTGATGACAGCGGTGTCCTTCAGCAGGATAATGCGCCCTGACACACTGCACACACTGTTCAGGAACGGTTCGGGGAACAACATGCCAGGCCAAAGTTGTAAATAAGAAACCTGTTCTTAATCTGTCTTGCCTGGTTAAATAAAGGTAAATAAAAAAAATGATGAAACATTTGGCTGCAAATTGCCCAGATCTCAGTCCGATCAAGTGTCTGTAGGATGTCCTGGACGACCAATCTGACCCATGATCAGCGTAGTGAGTTCATTCAGTAACATCTAAAGTGTTAATTAAATATTAAGGTGCAAAAGAAAACACTATAAGATTCAAAACTGTAAGTCTGTCTAATCTAATATGTTAATTAATTAATCAATTAATCAGTTAATGGATTCATTAATTAAGAAACAAACTGGTGTTGATTAGTGGTGTTAATTCAATACCTTTTTTCTTTGTGTGTGTGTGTGTGTGTGTGTGTGTGTGTCAGGATGCTGGAGCTGCGCGCGTGCCTTTAACAGGCAAGTGCGCGCGCGTGTGTGTCGGTGGCGCGTGCCTCTCCTGGTTTGTCTCGTTGCTGAAATGCGCGCGTTTCCTCGCGGGCTTTTTCTTTTTTCCTTTTGTTTCTTTAAAGATGAAAGAGTTGCCGCCGTGTTCGCCGTTCCTCCTGAGTGCGCGTGCAGTCCCGGTCCCGTGTCACCTGCTCGCTCCGTTTAATCAACGACATGAGGCGAGTCTCTCTCAGGTGAGTCCCGGGTTTATCCTCACTCATAAAGGTCGTTAAAAGTTGCAGGTGTGTGTGTGTGTGTGTGTACTGATCCGTTCTGCATTCTACACCGAGTTCATTATTTCTCACCTCATCAGCATGCATGCCGTTATTACGAGAAAACAACATTGGAGAACGTCTTGTTAACACGAGAGACCATTGTCTGGTTATGACACGTGCACTACAAGTAAACATCTTGTTTTGATAAAAGCATCTCGTTATTACGAGAAAGGATGTCGTTATTACGTGAACACTATATCCTTAACGTTAGAAAAATGCACATTATATTATAAATATGCATCTTAAAAAAAAAAAAAAAAAAGCATAAGGTTATTAGGAGAAAAACACTGTATTTTAACACTCCAAAAAATACCATTGAGAGAAAGCATGGAGTAATTATATGGATAGTGTGTGCCGCGTAAAATTATTCTTAACACGATTGTTATAAGAAAAAGCGTTGTATTATTATGAGAAAACTGTTGCATTAATATGAGAAAAGCATGTTAAAATATTTTGAGAGAAGTATTGAGTTATTACGAGAAAATTGTTGAATTATTTTGAGAAAAACACATTGAAATATTATGAGAACAGCATTGCGTTATTTTGCTACAAGCGTTAAGTTATTAGGAGAAAATTGTTGCATTATTTTGAGAAAAGCACGTTGAAATATTGTGATAAAAGCATTGAGTTATTACGAGAAAATTGTTGAATTATTTGGAAAAAAACACGTTGAAATATTGCGATAAAAGTGTTGAGTTATTACGAGAAAATTGTTGCGTTATATCATTGTTAAAATAAAAGAATATCAGTATCATGAGAAAAATAAATCTGTATTACAGGAAAAGTTTATTGTTGCTGCAAGAAAAATTAATTGTTTGGAGAAAGGGAAAAGCAAATCACTGCTATGAGGAAATCATATTATTGCTACAAATAAACATCTTGTTATCACGAAACAAGCATCTGTTTACAATCAACAATCACAAGTTGACTTTTCTTTTAATTTCCATGAATAGCAACAATTATATAATATTTGTGTATATACACAATACATATAAATGTTCATACTTGAATGTTTAGACAAGACTTGGTGAGTGAAAAAACAGACCTTACCCGGGACATGTTCTTGTTCACTGCGACTCAAATCGAGCCAAGCTAACTAATCTTGCTTGTTAATGCTTACTGCTGTTATTTAAACCAGGGAAGAGTAAACAGTGCAGTATTTCAGTATCACTAACAGAATAAGTTAAAAAAAATGACTCAAACTCAACAAAAAAATGAACCAATGTAACCCTTAGAGTATAATTAATAACTACACATTCACTTAAATGAATGTTAATAATGCTGTGGTTGCTAATTATGTAACTATCAAAGCTTCTGAGATGTTTCCTGGTCTCTGTATGATTAGGAGATCTTCAGCTTCAGGTGGATCTGTCATTAAATCACTGATTCAATGAGACTTTAGCCTCCATTCGAGGCTGATGAAGGGTTGAAGGTGGCATCAGTGTGGGTTGAGTCCACCCACATACGAATATGAATAGGAATTTCCAAAGTTAGCGCTTGGCGAGGCAGAGGAACGCTGACTATTGATTTGGACAAAAACTGATACGTAGGGAACATTTGTTTCTCTTCATGCATGGACGAGATTGAAGGCCAGAGTGTGTGTGAAGAAAGATTTACACTGAGACGAATAGACGTTTGCCGCATTGTATTGTACATCATTCCTACCATGCTAATATATTTCAGGGAACGTAAGTAATGAAAAGGTTCATAGGCGAGTACTGGAATGAAGTCTGTAGAGCTACAGTTCTAGTTCTAGTCCAGATACAATAGTTTAATGTCCTGTGCTTAGTGTTCGGTTCTTCACAGCCAGAGATGTTGCTGCCTAATTTACATGCTTTCAGGACTTTCTCCTGTGGTTTAAGTAACTAAGCAACGTTGAGCATTTCTAAGCTGCGTGTTTAGTAATGTTTGAACTTCATGGTCGTGACCTTAAAGTGATTATTCCACTTGGTAATGAGGATTAATCACTGCTTGATTAAAGCCTTTTGTTATAGTCTGTATAAGACTTGCACAAAAAGAAAAGAAAGAAAGCCGGGAGCTTCATTAGGAGTGTCACAGGAAGTCATTCCTGTCGTGCGCGGTATTTAGTGATTATTAACTTAATCCTCTGTTTTGGTGGCTAATGAGCAACAATCCGCAGATATAACGCAAATATCTTACGTTTAAATGACCGAATTGATTTATCTTACTTTTCATTTCAGCAGAGCGATCATGTGCCCGTTCCTTTAGATGAATATCCACTGACGCACGTACAGTCACAGCCTGGTGTCATTAATATCATATCATATCATATTTTTAGTCTACAATAATTGTAGATTAATTACTTCCTGAACTGCTTAGCTGCATTTCGAGTGGTTTTTCCTCAGAAGTGCCAATTATTCAAACACGATTCAAAAAAAGTCAGGCAGATCCCAGTCCTAGCACATGAGAGAATATGGTGTGAAATATGAAATAATCTTTTCCGTTATAATTTTTTAAAAGTATCCCGAGAACGCTGGACGTGAGGTGGGAATACACAGCGGATTAAGCACTTCTACACCTAGAGTGCAATTTAGCATCGCCAGCCTACCCTTCGGCATGTTTTTATGAGGTAGGAAGAAACCAGAGGACCCAAACGAACCCGTCGCACCGCTGTGACAACATAAATGGCTAATGAGCACATTTGATTGACATCGGTTTGCCTCCTGGGTAGGCCGAGAATCAGGATCGCAGGACCTCGAAGGCTGAGGCTCCACTGCGTCCCCTTTAGTAGCCATTACGGCAAGGAAAAAAAAACTTTCAGAGGTATTCGGGAGTCATTTTAAAAGACCTGAGCCTTAAATATAAACGTAAGCCTTTTTAATCATGAATAAATCATTAAAAGTGCACTTTTTTCTCCCAGCAGGTTGAGCATTAAAATGCAAATATGGACTGAACAGATGAGCAAAAGCTTAGGAACGACTTACACTCTCACACTCTCAGCGAGGATCCTGATCTCTGTAAACTCGAGGCTTCTTCCTGTTATACGACACACAAGTTCTCATTTCTAGATCTTTCTCCTCCGAGCCTTTCTTTCTTTCTTTCACCTCTTTTCCTCAAACTCACTTTCTTCTGCTTTACCGTTTGCAGTTGTGAAATATTGGGTCTTAATTAGGCTCCAGAAACACGTCCTGAGGATGTCCAACTCCAGCTTGTCCAATCACAGCTCATTTCATGGAAACCTGCACAGACCTGTGACCGTCTTCAGCGTCCTGACCTTCACCTTGTTGGCCATGCTGGTTTTGGCGACATTCCTATGGAATATGCTGGTACTTGTGACCATCCTGAGGGTCCGCACCTTCCATCGTGTTCCTCACAATCTGGTGGCCTCCATGGCCATTTCGGACGTCATGGTGGCTGGACTGGTGATGCCCTTGAGCCTTGTCCGGGAGCTTTACGGCCGCCGGTGGATCCTTGGGAGAGCTCTCTGTCAAATGTGGATCTCCTTCGACGTGCTCTGCTGCACGGCCAGTATCTGGAACGTTACCGCCATCGCGCTCGACCGCTACTGGTCTATCACACGGCACCTCGAGTACACTTTGAAGAGACGCAAGAGGATCTCCAACGTGATGATCGGACTCACATGGATGCTCTCCTCCATCATCTCCTTCTCACCGCAGTTCGGATGGGGAGAAACTTACTCGGAGGAAGAGCTGGAATGCCAGGTGAGCCAGGAGCCGTCCTACACCGTCTTCTCCACCTTTGGCGCTTTCTATTTGCCGCTCTGCGTTGTGCTGTTCGTCTACTGGAAGATCTACAAAGCAGCCAAATTTCGCATAGGATACAAGAAGAACAACACCGTTACTCCAGCTCCGGAGGCTGTCGAGGTATGTGTTGCTTTCTTGTTCCTCAAAATATTTGTATGAAAATTCCATTCATTCATTCATTTTCAGTAGGGACATTATCCCTACAGGATGGTTATTCACACCTACTGTTGCATCACTTGTGTGTTTACGAAATGACAGTGAAACTAAAGGTTATTGTAGAAAAAAAGCTTTCTGAACTTCTCAGAGGATTCTTCTGAACATTAAGCACTGGAACATTTCATGGCATTGAAATTACATCACTCTCACTAGACACACTTCTTCAGGAAGAATGATGTAAGATCTTCATTAAAGTAGATTTATTTAACTCCTTTTTATATGACACAAACGGGCTATAAATCCAGCTAACGTTCCTGGTGTTGCGTCCTGGTTAGAAATCCTGGATTGCTCAGTGAATTGCTAAAATTCTTTTAATAGACCGTGCTGTCTCAGAGGACTTGAACAAAACAGCGTCAGATCTGTTTGTTCCTGAACGTATGACATGTCAGATACTCAAGAACTCTTGAGAGAAAAAGAAGGCTGCAAAGGCTAAAAAGTTTTTTTTTTTTGGTTTTCTCCAAGGACCTTCAGGTTCTCCATCAAAAGTCTATTGTTTTTTCATTTACAAAGTAAGAAGAAGATATCATGATATTAAACACATTATCGCTGTTATTGCAGATGCCTTGAATTATTGTCTTGTGCTCAGAAGAAGCTGGTGATACCAGGAAAAACCTGAGTCTCTGGTGGTTCTCCTTATTTGGTCAGATTTGCTGTTTTTCGTTCTATTAAGCCCATCTTGATAAATTTTTTTACATAATAATGTCTTAAAGTATTTTTCATTGATTTTGTAGTTTTTATGCTGTGCAAAATGTTTTTTAGATGTTTCTTGAGACAGTAAACACGCTTCATATTACACTACCTGAGTTTATTAGCTGCTTCGCTAGGAACCATCAACTGCCAATCTAGACTAAACGTTAAATTAACAAATGCAGAAGATATAGAAATCAATGTATAGCCGTAAGTCAGAATCATTAATGACAAAGATGCCGAGAGAACTCTAATTAAGTTTATGCTAGCTGCCTGTTGTTTTTTATATGGAAGTAAAAGGCTTTATAATCAGTTTATTAAAGTGTGTTAGTTCTTCATGTACAGTGGTGCCTCAGCATACAAATGCCCTGCAAAATTTCCTTAACCTGAAATTTTGCAATAAATTTGCCTCGGAATACAAAGTCGAACCAAACCGAACGCTGGCTAAGTCGCGTGTGCATGCAGGAGCCGCTCAAAACTTGTTTGTATCAGTGGAAAGCCAAGCGAAGCAAGTTTACATTTTTCTTTTTTGCATTTTGTGCAAGATTTAGTAAAGACATAGCACCACGGGTCCTAAGAATGTTATCTAGGACGGAAGCAAGAAGAAAAGGGAGCCACTTTCAGTTTGGTTTTTAAAGCCGGTGCCGATCATAGATTAAGGTTAAGTGAGGTTTAATGTCTATTTATTTTATATTTTACTTCATTTTCATATCTTTTCTAAATGTTTTTATATGCAGAAATATGATTATAGTGTGGGAAATTGGTAATATTGGTAATATATTTGGGTGGCTGAAACGGTTTATCTGCATTTACATCATTTCCTATGGGAATATGCGTTTCACAATACAAAATTTCACCTTAAGAACTCGCCTCCAGTACAGATTAAATTCGTATGCCGAGGTACCGCTGTATTTGTTTTTAAATATTTTTTTCTATTCTAGGCCAAAGAGGCGACTCGGCAGCGTCCTCAGATGGCGTTTACGGTCCGCCACGCCACTGTAACATTCCAGACAGACAGTGAGACGTGGCGGGAGCAGAAGGAACGCCGCGCTGCGCTGATGGTTGGAATCCTGATCGGCGTGTTCGTCCTGTGCTGGATTCCCTTCTTCCTGACCGAACTGATCACACCGCTCTTCTCATGGCACGTACCACCTGTCTGGAAGAGCGTCTTCCTCTGGCTCGGCTACTCCAACTCGTTCTTTAACCCGCTCATATACACGGCCTTTAACAAGAACTACAACAGTGCCTTCAGAAACCTCTTCAACAAGCAGCGCTGATGTGATGAACGATCGCGATTTAGGAAGATGCTAACTCTAACTATCATGTCTGCATAACGGGTTACTCATACTAGCTTAGTTACTAAACGTAGGAGGAGAACATCACCTTGAGGGAGCTCTTCAGCTAGTGCTAATCCTAAGTAGAAACGGAAACTAGCAAGCTAGCAAACCAGCATGAGTGTGTAGATGATTTGCTTTTATGCTAACTAAATATTAAGAAATTCACACACACACACACACACACACACACACATACACGGACACACTTACATCAGTCACGCCGAACTGATTAAAACTGTAATTACTTTCTTATTTCTTGTGTACAGATTACACTTTTATGTCGAATTCAGGGTTCAGCTAACATGATTTCATGCTAACACTAAAACTAACTAAATCTCTTAACGTAATGGCAATTTGGCTGGGAAATCTTTATCTCTTCTTTATTAGTGATAATAAAAATAGATAAATCTAGATAGCAAGCTAGCCTAGTTATTGAACAGTATTAGCAAGGTCAGCGAGTGCGTTGCTATGGATACAGTGTGCACTTCCTGTGGCGAGTGATTAAAAAAATAACCAACAACTTTTTAAAAGTAAAAAAAAGCAGCTTAAAAGCGATCTGGGATCAGAGATTATTTCCAGTTGATGGGATTCTTTAAAGATTTGTGCTTTTGATCTGCGACAAGTTTTCATTAAACAATTCCTCCGACTGCGTGATCGTCTCTGAAGAATTCCCACAATGCAGCTGGATAAAAAGGAGAGGATTTTGAAGAATCCTTTATGCTTTGTATTAAATTCTTGCTAACGGTTGTAAAAGTTGATCTGATTGTTTATGCCTCATTGTTTGTAGAATACATTAATCGAACAACTTAATAATAAAGAAATAACTGAAATGTGACTAAGACAAGATGAAAGTACTGTAAGTGCTGTACAGAACGAAATTTAATTGATTTCTTCTTCCAGCTTCTGAACAATCTTTATGGCCTTCACTGTGAATAGTTCACACACTGATATATTACGCTGTTAAAAAACGCTGGAATTAATCCGGAGATGCTGAAAACCTCAAGTCCAAATGTCAGGGACAAACAAAATTGAGTTACATCTTTATTTCATTTTGTCCACGTCCTCATGAAGATGATTTATCTGCAGATGAAGTATGTTTTCTGTCCTGTAACAGCGTGATGAAGTGGACCTCATGTTGATTATTTTCCTATAGCAGCATCTCCTCTAATGATTTATTCCACCTTCATGTTCCCATTCCTACTTCGTTTTGTCACTCATGTCATATAAACTCCTCTGTCCTGGAGATGTTGGACAAGTTACGGCTTTATCTCTGACTGTTACAAAGCGCTGACACCTGAGCCTTTCAAGTCTAAAATAAATGAAGCGTCTGGTGTACGCGTTCCTGTGAACGAGCTGTTACTATAGAAATAATAACGTATTAGAGTAAGTGCATTATAGAATTCGAGCTGCTGTTATAGAAAACTAATCAACACCATGTTTGTGTAAATTGTATTATTGTATTTTGGTTCGCTAACACTAATGGTGTCGCTAACATCGTTGTGGAAATAAAGTTTTATAAAATAAATGTACATGGGAATAAGGTGATTATGTTGTTGCTGATGTTTCGATTGAAGCTAGCGTGGGATATTTTGACTCTCATGTAATACGTTCAGGACGGAGCCGCTTTCCTAACAGGGTAAAAGCTTTTCAATTTCCTTTATTTCTCACTCAGAGCTCCTCTCATTGTGTCTGAAGTCATGATATCTTACAGCTAGAACAGTGTGGACCTTCAAGAAAGGTGGTCAGGATCGATGAAGGGACGCGGCCTTTATGCCTGTTATAGTAAAGGAGGTGTAGTGCCTCTTCTTTTCATACCTAATAATAATGGATGTGTGGGTTCTGTATCAGTCAAAGGAGGCGTGGCCTCTAAGTGGGTCAATCTCACTGAAGGAGGTGTGGCCTTATGTACAAGTTGCATAAAGTAGGTGTGGCCTATCCATAATTTACACTGAAGGAGGAGTGGCCAATGTTTAAGTCAGGTGAGTTAAGGTGTGGCCTGTTACAGTAAAGGTGCTAGTCAGATACAGTAAATGGGGAGTGGCCTGTGACATAGTCAGATACAGTAAATGGGGAGTGGCCTGTGACATAGTCAGATACAGTAAATGGGGAGTGGCCTGTGACCGGTGGCGATTTCTTTAAGACTGTAAGGGAAGCTCAGCTTCCCCTATAATGTCACAAAATTAATGGTCAAATTATGTAC
>JAOVVA010000024.1:18069739-18074739 GCA_028565275.1 Leiocassis micropogon
TTTAAAGTCGCATTGTTTTGAATTCTGCTTCTTCTTCTTCTTCTTCTTCTTCTTCTTCTTATTATTATTATTATTATAAGTAGCATTAATAGTCGTCGTTTATTTATCTATTTGTTTATGTGTTTGTATCGAGTACCAATAGTTCCGGTTACCCAGCTCCAGCCACCTGATTAGGTTGGGTACCAGCAGGCACTAATAGCGCACAGAGGGCGGGGCTAGAATCACTGTCCCAGTACCTCTGGCTAGTTTGTATACAAACAACGAAAACATTATTTTCATCTATTTTACTCTTAATAAGTGGGATGAACTTAAAGAGAACTTAATGTCGCACATAAGGAGAACCCAAACGTTGAAGACAACCTTCATGGAATTATCAGGAAAAAAAAGTCTATTTTAATTGCTGGTTAAAGATCAGTCATTATTTTAGAAACTACTAGAACGATAGAGAGAGAGAGAGAGAATTTCTATTTACACGAACGAGATGATAAGAAGAGCAGTAAGAGTGTTAGCCCCGCCCATCAACCTGACTCTGATTGTTTGTCATTTGTGTAAGAGTTTTTACAAACCTAAGCGTAATCACACTCAGCACACACTCATGCTTAACACAATAAAACACCAAACTGACTAAATAAATCCCGTCTCGCACAGGTGACCTGTTTATTGTTGATCAGCAGAAAAACTGCAGGTTATATAAAAAAAAAATATTTTATAAGAAAACCAATATGCAAATTAGTCCAATTAATGTGAAATGAGCAGCTTTGATGAGTTGGTTTAAAAACAATTCCGAAATAGGAAATAACCTTTATCTTCATCCTCAGAGTTGCTCAAGTGTGTGTGTGTGTGTGTGTGTGTGTGTGTGTGTGTGTGTGTGTGCGTGTTAAAGCCCAACAGGAAGTCGGGGTGATGTGGTGTGACCCCGATATGAGAGCCTCTGAATGGAGTCGCAGTCTGAGCTCTGTGATCTGCAAGCTGCTAAAAAAGAGCCCAAATCCCTTCTTTACTCAGAGAGGAAAACACAAATTAAACCCTGCTTTCACTGATTTTCTTTTCTTTTTCTAAACGCAGATTTGAGATGTTATTTGTTCTACGTGTGTTGGGAATTTCTGGTTATTTCCTCCTCCTACATAAAAAAATAAAAGCTTATTGAACATCTTTATGAGCCTTAAAGCATAAAAACTTAAAAGAAATCAATCAAGATTTTATTTTTTTAAAAAAACAGAGTAAAAATGTTTAATAAACAAAAGGTTTCTATTCATGTTATTGTTAAAACACCAATAGTGCAGTGTTTTGGTGTGTTGTGTGTATTGGTGTATAAGAGTGTGCATTATGGTGTGCTATGATAGTGCAGGTGGTAAAGTGTTAATCCTGAAGAATTTCTCTCGGATAGAGTGGATCTAATGACCGCGACCGAGTGTAAAGTTTCTAAAACATCCCATGTTATGGCTGAGAGGAAAAATTAATGAGGAAAAGTAAACTCTTTGTAAGAAGACACTTGATTTAAAATAGGGAGTGATACGATTACAGGCTCAGTTCTAATTAGAATTAGGATTATCAGCAATGTGAATGCAACCAGATTATGATTATAGCTGTTTTTTTTAGAATTGCTTTGAAGATTTTGTGACAATGAACAACAACAACAAAAACAAAAACAACAACAATAATAATAATAATAATAATAATAATAATAATAATAATAATAATAATAATAATAATAATAATAAGCGTAATAATAATAGTAATAATAGTAATAATTCACCATATTTATTGCTATACAATGCTGGATTAGTTGCCGGGCATTTTCTTATACGTTCTGTGATATTTCAGATAAATATAGTTATGTATGAAATATTTAAATTATTAACTAGACAACATACAAATTCAACCAAACATACAAACATAAAATTAAAGAGAAATAAATATTATATTATTTGTATTAAAATTCTCTCGTCATGAGTCGGAATATGTTTTCATTTTTTTAAAGGTAAAAATATACTTTTTATTTCTTTTTGGATTTGTAAAAGATTTCCAAAAACAATAAACAAAAAAGTTAAATTTTTCTCGATGTGTGTGTGCTTTGTTCTAAAAGTAGACATATTATTGGCATGCTTAGTGAACAATGAGCTCTATAACTTTATTTAATCCCTTAGGCTTAAAATCTTTTTGGCCCAAAAAGTAGAAAGTTGATGCGAAACCTTCTACTGTTTAAGATAATAAATAGCTAATAACTAAACATCTTTCAAACATCTTGCGTCAATATTACTGGCGTATAGCTCACACTCCGTCAAGTGTACAAGTATTGTTGTCGATAGGATGCATGTGAAAACACATTTTGTTTGTTCGATTTAACACGAATCTGAATAAAGTTACTAAAATCTTGTTAATATGACATCTGTATCAACAGGATGTATAATATATGACCACGCTATATCCTCATGACGTGTGCTATATGACCACTATATTACATATTACATGATGCATTTTTAATGAGTGGCTGAGGACGGGGATTAGTTCACGCATTTTATTTGAATAATGAATCGTTCTAAGCTGCGTCTTTTCTTATTAGAGTTAACCACACTGAGCTATACAAGCTAATTAAAGTGTTAAGACTTGTAGTGTTGAGCTAACACCAGCAGTGTTGAATTTCTCATTCAGATCCTGGCAGATTAACAGAATTAGAACTCTGTGTGCCAAAATGCCCAGGTCGCAAAAAAAACAAAACAACAACCCCGCGCGTAAACAGAGGAGGAGAGGAACCCAAGAGGAGGTTTTCAGAGAGGACTGGAGCTGCTAATTCAGCACTCTGGATATATATTTTTTGCTGCTTGTGCATTTTGTAGGCTGTGTATTTCTCATGCATGGTGTGTGCGCGCGCGCGTGTGCGCGGGTTTCATTTCGCCGCTGCTGGTGCGCATCACTGGTTTCTTTGAAAGCGCCGCCACCAGCAGCGTTCAGGCCGCTCAGTCCCGCATTACTCTGCGCTGGAGTGTGACGCCTCTTCATACACCTTTTTAAAAGTGCTGAAGTGAAAGCAATAAAACAGCGACCCAGGTTTCATAACAAATAATCAACTTAAGCCTTATAAGACCTCATGAGTCACTTCGGTTCATTAATAATGAGACATTACCTAAATATGTAAGTATATTATTACAGGCTGCAAGATCATATAGTATTAAGGACCAATATGACATGACATAAGAGCATTTTTATTTGTCATGAAAAAATGAGGTTATAACATAAATAATATGCATCATATACCGCAAGTGTGTTGTGAGCGTTTTACTACACCACTTATGTGTAATGACATAGTTAATTAACTTAATTAGTTAGATGACCAATATGCTACACCACATGAATAATTATTACTATATGACCAAAATGTAAGCACCAATGTGTTATAACAGATGCCTAAGGCTTTATAAGGCACCATCATGTTAATATGGCTTATGTCCATGCCATATGACTAATACATGTAATATGTTACACCATATGACAGTACTATTAATATATTATATAAACAAAACGTATGTTTTATGATGTTTTATGGCACGCCATCCCATGTGACCGATATGTAATATGTTATGTCGCTAAAATTCATGGATGCCAATGCCTTGTGATGCTCTATAACCTGAATAGTCTGTACTGATCAATGACTTCATATGTATCATACGTAATCAGTTATGACCAGTATATGACCAATATGGTTAAACACCAGTGTGTAAGAACATATACATAATCAATGTATTTTAACAGTAATGTGTTTTGATCAAAACTTTCTAAATAGCATATAATGGCATATGATCCATTCTATGTGTAATATTAAACATAACAAATGTGTTTGATCTAATGAAACATTAATAATAGGCTATGTTTTGAAATATGAGTAATATCTGACCAACATATTACATATCGGACTTTGTTTAGGTAATGTTTCTGAACTAGTAATAGTACATATGACAAAGACTTTACACAGAACTAACGTGTTAATGTAGCTCACAGGTACTAAAACATGATTGATATCTTAAACTACATATGGCCAAAGATTTATCTGTAATGCACTATGAAATATAACACACTATACGCTTTATATGAAAAAGATGTTAATATAGCACGCTTTATGACTATATTTTATTAAGCCTAAATGTATGGAGCAATGCGTAACAACATAATCAATACGTTTATTTATTTATTTTTTAATAATGTGTTCTGACATATGTCAAGACTTTATAATATCCTATGTACGCTTAAAGGTTATATTGATCACATGTAATGACATGTAAAGCGATATTAAACTTTATACATACTAGTCTGATATGTGTGTATACATACATACATATGATAAATGATACATATTAAAAATATGTTTTGGGTATAGGTTATTAAATGCCATTATCAAGGCTTTATAACGCCCCTTTTTATATTTGTATATGACCAATATGTTATATAGATCACACGTAATGACATATGGCCAAGCTTTACATGCCAGGACGTAGTACTGGCCAACATATGATTGTTAAATTATCATGTCATATTAGAATATATGACAAATATCCGAAGTCTAAGTCTAAATTTGATAATTGATTCAGATTTTAATATGTTATGCTTATGTATAAACCATACATCATATGGTCAATATTGCATGACACGTGACAAATATGTCAATTAACCTTTGACTTATCAGGAATACACGCATATGTTGTGATCATTTTATGATGTATGACCAATGCTGTGTTGTGTTGTATAAGGCATAAATAAACATTGTTAAGGAGGGAAATCAAAGAATTTCTCTTTATTATTTTGAAGTCTCACCTGTACACACAGCCTATAGGACTCGGTGCTAATTGAATCCCTGCCTTTGGGCTGCTGTACCTTTAAACGTCGGAGACGAGGCGAGGCAGAGCTGCTGTCACTTAGCGGAGTCACCGGATCACGTGACACAAACGGCGCCTCTTGGTTGGTCGGAGGCACGTGTCTAGGATACGGGAGTGCGACGTCACACGGGA
>JAOVVA010000024.1:18079739-18096683 GCA_028565275.1 Leiocassis micropogon
GGCTGTACAACCACGCCACCAACAACAACAAGGACGACAAATCAGACAGCGACTGAACACAACGCGTTATAACGCGCCATAGAGAGCGCATAGACCTGCACCATGAGCGGCCTGGGTGCTCTGAGACGCCAGCGGAACCGGACTGGGTCTGAGCGTTGATCTATCTGCAATACCTTTATCTAGCCTTTCATTTTCTGTGGTGTGAGTTTGAGGTTTGTTTTTGTTTATTATTATTATTGTTATTATTATTATTGTTATTTCTTTTGCAAGCATTAACTCTGCTATCCATACAGATGAAGTAGCCTACACTCTCAGAGAAAAGGGTACTATATGGTACCAGTCCCTGTACCTTCCTCCAGTGCGCATTTTTAAAGCTTTACTGTGGCCTAAAAGACATCAGTGGTCCAGTTATGCATCACAAATCTTTTATTAAAGCTCACTTTTCCACATTTGCAGGTGAAATCACGAGGTTCTCTTTAGGACCCTTTCATTCTCAGAGTGTTTCCGAGTTCTTATTTAAAAAACCAGGCGCTTCTGATCGACTCCTGATCTTCTTTATTCCATGCTGAATTCCAAAGAATTTTTCATTTCCTTGCTGCATTCGGGCAACTGTGATTTTAAAATAAAAACTAGCCTGTGTATGTTTATGTCCGTTTTTCATGTTAATTTTTTAGGTTTTGTGGATATTTGTGTTAAACTGGAATTTAAAAAAAAAAATCAATAAAAAAGTACACATTATACACACAATACTGTATTTATAGGTTTATAAGTAAAAGCTCTATTTAACTCTGTTACAGGTTACACATTATTATTATTATTATTATTATTATTATTATTATTATTATTATTATGTTCGCACACATCACGGTCACGCGCGAAAAAAATCGTAGGAATTCGTACGAAAAAAAATACTGGGCGGAGTTTAGCAGCTTGGGCCATTTATCACGATTTCTTGGAAGTCCTACGATTTTTTTGCGTGAAATCGTGTTGTCATACAGATATTAATATAATTCTTTCATTTTCAGGTTTAGACAACTGAATGGCGAAGTCGCATAATGAATGGAAATACTTGATCCGTGAATATCCTTTTCTTTCCTTTTTCTTTCTTTCATCTCTCAAATTATTCAACAGTTCAATAATGCGTTTTTTCCGTCCATCCTTCATTTTTTCTTTCTTCCCTTTAACGCTCAATTCATTCACAAATTCAGAACTTTTTCGTTCGTTCTTTCATTTCTCTTTTTTTCCCCCTTCTTTCTGGACAGTTTAATTCAAAGCAATACTCTATTGTGTTTTAGCTTGTTAAGTCAGATTTTAAATATTTTGGAGGGAAAAAAAACATAAAGGCTACTCTCAGACAGGAGACTCAGATCTCATGAGCGATTTGATTGGACTTCAGTCGGGAAAAAAAATCATCATCTTCCTATTTAACCATGTGTCATTTCCACACAGCGAATTTCTATGAATTTGTATTCTTTTCCAAGATTTTTTTAATTATTTTTATGCCATCATGCAATAACTATGAAACAAGAAAAGTTAAAGCAACCAAATTTTATTTCGTGTGAACTGCGTCTTGGTGTAATGTTCGGGAGAAAGTTTTTTATTTGTTATTTTTTTTTAGAAAAGTGTGTATGATGAATCCATTCACCAAACAAACACACACACTTTGCCTTAAAGTTCTGAATCGAACTTGTTTTTGTTTTGTTTTTCTATGAGAAACTGTGCTCTTCATTATCTAAAGGCCTATAAAGAAACGATTTACAGCAAAATCTACAAAGGATATAAAACAGAAGGAGATAATTTAAATGACTTTTTCCCTTCTTTTGTAAAATGTAAAAATTTCATGTGGTTTTCTTTGGAAGTATTCTTTAAATAAAAGATGTACATAATTTGTATCATGTTTATTTGTGGCATTAAATCCAACTGGAAGTCAATAAAACGAGGCTTATTTGTAAGATCATGTTGTTAAATTTCTTTCTTAAGAGACAGAAAAAAGTTTTGGTTATAATATAAAAAAAAAACGCTAAAACTGGTTGCTAAACTTAGTCCTTAACACACACATACGTACATCATCTGCAGCTATTTAAACCAGTGGGACACAGAAATAGAATCCATTTATTTCATTCAAACGGGTTGTAAAATCTACCAAAGTTCATACACATGATTTATCTGCTTATGTGGCTACATCACAGTGCTCAGCTCTCCTTGGGTTAAATAAGCTTTATAAATTAAATGCACTCTTCTTTTTGTTTATTTGCTTTTATTGAACAAGTTGACTTGTTGAACGTTTAAAAGGTTCGACCCCGAGTTGTTACATCATCATCATCATCATCATCATCATCACAGTTAATAACAGCTACCTTAAGCTTAAACAGATACGTTGCAGATTAAAAACATAATTTTGTTTTGATCATCTTAACTTTGAAATCTAACACAATTTCAGGAACCAAAGACCCCAGTGTCCTGTCCTGAGTAGGTCACGTTTCTTTGCTAAATAGCTGCTAGTTGGTACACAAGACAGCCTTACTCGTGTTGAAGTACTGATTGTGATTATTATTGAAGTGTCGGGGTTTGGTTAATTAACATTCTGGTTAAAATACTTGATTTTAATTGGTTTGTTGAGGTGAGAGTAAGATTCCTAATTCTGGTTAGCGTGTTGGCTCCAGTGTGTATCAATAGAGACATATTAATACTGCATATCGTTGTGTTAAATTCATTCATCTGTTTATTTTTACTTGAGTTGAACCGAACTTTAAAACAGTCCAGAAAATTCTCCTAAATTCAATTAACCTAGTTTAACAAAGCAGAAACGTTTATATTTGAAAACACTGCGTTTAAATTGACAGTAAATTCAGTAACTGTCTAACTAAAAAAAGCCAGATTAAACATTCTAAATAACAGCAAATGTGACAATCCTTCTTATTTATATAATATCTTAAAACAAACTTTTTTTCTTAATATTCGCGGATCTTTAATACGGTTGCTTTTCCTATTCATATAAAAGGTAATGATTGGTTGAGATTAAGAAAGGGGCGTGGTTAGCTTAATTATAACTATAGTGTCACAATGAAATGAAATTGCTTGCGCGCGCTGGGCTCAGGAGGACATTGCTTATGTCGGGTTGGGTTGTAAAGCTCACATGGAACCGTAAAGACGTCGATGTTTTCGTGTAATTTAGTTCAGATTTTTTTTCAAGCTCATTTGAAATAAACGCGATTAGGAATTAACCATTGACTTGGTCGGGAGTCAGTTATTTTATTATCAATACTTTCAGTGTTATAAATCTAACACTTCTGTCGTTCCGACATCAAAGAGTGGCGTTACACAGGCTACACTGTTATTTGTGGTATATACAGTAACTCTATAACTATAACTCACCTTTTACTCTCAGGTTTTAAAGTGTCCAGTCTAAATGCTTTATATGTGATCAAACCCTATATGTGAACTTCTTAATAAATGTACATGGAAAAACCGTTTCTAACTTTATGGGCAGCACTGACACCTAAACGGTGTCATATAAGGGCAAAGGTCATGCATTACAGAAAGAAACTTTGATGAAGAACTTATAAAAGATACATTTTTAACTTGAATATGAATAACGGTTGTTTATAAACAGGTGACAAAACTAAACAACAACAATTGTGGGACTAAGAAATGAGTCTCAGTCACACTTCAGCAGGGCAGTTACAGACTCAGTGTGTGTAGGTATCTTATATGAGAATATATGTGTGTATATATTTACACCAAAAACATGCTCTGTGAAAGGAGGAGAAAAAGGTATAGGAGTGAATAGGAGTTGATACAAAAAGGGCAGCAAGGAGCAGCTTTCAGAAAACCTCTCAGCATTGACCTGCCTTCCTCAATGCAGCAGGATCTCATCTGCATTTCTATTCGCCAACGTGGAAGTGGCCAGCGACTCCAAGCTTCTCTGGAAAGCGTAAAGAGAGGCTGAAGGTCAAAGCTCCCTCCCTCACGGCTCGCAGGTGGCTCTCCTCCTCTCTCTCTCTCTCCTAGAAACCTTTCATCGCCTCCAGATTCAGCGGCAGAGCTCAAGACTTTTCTGCAGAGTTTTATGTTTCGACCTTTTCACCTTCAACCAAACTGGGTTCAGACAAAAGCTGATGTTCAAGACCCTTAAGCAGATTTAGGTTTTGTTGTATCGTGCCATTAGCAGTGTCTCAGGGTATCATGTCATGGTGTGATTTCCTGTTTGCATTTTTTTTTTTTCGCACAAAAAAAAAAAAAATAATAATAATTTTGTCTGATTTTGATTGTCAACATGAAAAAGATATAAACAGCACTGACTCTAAATGTCCAAGCACAAACCTCAAAACGTCATATCAACCAGTCCTGACAATCCCACTGTGACTGGAAAAGAAAGAAAATCTTCCAAAGTGGCGTACCTTCCAAAATCCAGGCGTCTCATCCAATCCACACGCATGCCCCGAGCTGAACTCCAACAAACAGCCGAGCCAAAGGCCAGCCACGCTCCAAAAGAAAATACATATCAGAAAGTATTGACGCTCCCCATTTGGCCCCCCGTACAAAAGGGGCAGCGTCGTGACCCATCCCCCACTGGGCCATTTATCCATAGTTTCTGGCCAGCTTCCTGCTCAGATCTGAATATGCAATGAACAGCCTGAGAGCTCAGTGACGAAAATATAATTAAGGCAGAGGGGAAGGTGAAGAATGGAGAGGACATCAGACTAATTTCACACCCGGCTCGCCCACAGCCGAGGTCTCGCTGCACCACGCAGATCAAAGTGCACTGACAAAGTTAAAAAGAGGACTTAAGCACGCTAATCTCCAGGACAAATATATTTTAATCTTGTTAGAATACAAGTTAATGCTGAACTTAGCACTCGCTACACATTATATTTGTGAGCGAAGACATTCTGGCCGTCCTGCACCACGAATCAGAGAGAACATGAGCCGAGAAGAAAGTAGCCATTACGGGAAAAAAAACATACACACAAAAACAATAAAACAGAGCAAAAAAAACCACACTGAGCTCTGGCCTCGCTCAGTCACCTAGAGTGTGCACAGGAACTGAGGCTGTGCCCGGCCACGGTGTCTCACCAGCACCTCGGTCGCCCCTGATCTCTCATGGATTTAGGCTTAAGTCACCCGGCTAAGCACAAAGAGAAAGCCTGCAACATTTAGAAACGCAAACTGAGCCGCTTCCTGAAGCCTAACAAGAAAAGAAGGAAGAGGGAAAAGAGGCTTAGAAGGTTGATTACAGACTTTTGTTGCAGTCAGAGTGTGAAAATGCTTGTAAAATTTGGGCCTGGTCAGTTGTTCCTTCGGTTAGATGACGCTTTTAAATAAATCCATATAGAAGAAAATGCCACTGAGGTGTTTCTCTGACCTCCGTGAGGATTCACATTAAAAATATAAGTGTACAACATTTATCACAATGATGCACGTATGTTTATAGTTCCTATATTCTAATATATAGAGTGAAACCTCGGATTGCGAGTAATGCAGTTTGCGAGTGTTCCGCAAGACAAGCAAAGATGTTTTATAAATTTTGACTTGGAAAAACGAACAAGTCTTGGTTTACGAGTACCAAGTATCATGTATCACGCATGTGCTTCTTGTTTTGCCGCAGAGCGTCACATGATCACAACTGAACCAATGGCTGTTCTCTCTCTTGCGCTGCGGAATTGTGGGTAATCGTCTCTTACTGGTATAATCAACATCCGTGCACGCGTGTACTGTTTACTATAACACTGTGACCACACGTTATTTGACACCGTGCCCCTTCTCACACACACTCTCGCCTTTACACCCCCCACCCCCTCTCTGCTTCACACACACACACACACACACACACTCTCTTTCTTTCTGCTCTACACAGAAACACTGCTCTGTCGCGATTCTTTTCAAAGGTAAAGTGCAGGTTAATTTTTTTATTTTACTTAATATTTTGTATTCATTATTTTTATGTATTTATTTTTTTGGGTTGTGGAACGAATAATTTGAGTTTCTATTATTTCTCATGGGAAATTTTGCTTTGGTTTATGCGTGTTTTTGGAATACGAGCCCACTTCCGGAACAAATTATGCTCATAATCCAAGGTTCCAGTGTAGTTCTTTAAAGACAGAAAACACATTTATCCCAAAAGCCATTATGGAACAAATAAACCCAGTGCATCTCTGTTGTTACAGTAAAATCCTGAGTGACAGTGTGGTGTGAGATGTCAGACTGACTGTTACCACCACAGACTTTTGGTATTTTTTTAATCAATTGGTATCGCAGCAGTGTGTCAACAATAAAGAATTTTACCTGCTACATTTATTGTTTTGTGGAAACATCCATGTCACTAGTTAGATCATCAAACATCCAGATCACTAGTGTCCCTGTTCTCACTTACATTGCAGCAGCTATAAACATGCACTTTCACCATCCTTTATTTACTCCCTCTCAAAAAAAAAGACAAAACACCCACACAACCCCGCCCCCCCCCACTTGTCATGTTTCAGAGAAACCAAACATCCTCCTAAAGAAGATGGAAAAGTAAAAGTTGCAGCTTCACCTCTGACTTGTAAAGCAGGTGTTGTAAATAAATAATTAAATAAAAACGTTCACCATATGAACGATTACACACATTTTAATCAGTTTATTATCAACAGACAACGTGCTGTACACACTTATCAGAATTGGTCATGGTGATGTTTAAAGTTCAGATGCCACGCCTCCTTCAATGAGACTGACACAGATGCCACGCCTCCTTCACAAGGACTGACAGAGGCCACGCCTCCTTCACTAAGTCTGATGCAGATGCCACGCCTCCTTCAATGAGACTGACACAGATGCCATGCCTCCTTCACGAAGACTGACAGAGGCCACGCCTCCTTCATTGAGACTAAGACAGATGCCACGCCTCCTTCACTAAGGCTGAGACAAAGGCCACGCCTCCTCCACTGAGACAGATACATGCAATGTCTCCTTCACTGAGACAGATGCCACGCCTCTTTCGCTGAGACAGCGACAGATGCCACGACTCCTTCATTAAAACCGAGACAGATGCCACGCCTCCTTCACCAAGACTGATAGAGATGCCACACCTTCTTCACTAAGTCTGGGACAGATGCCACGCCTCCTTCGCTAAGACTGAAACAGATGCCACGGCTCCTTCACAAAGACTGACAGAGGCCACGCCTCCTTCAATGAGACTGACACAGATGCCATGCCTCCTTCACGAAGACTGACAGAGGCCACGCCTCCTTCACTGAGACTGAGACAGATGCCACGCCTCCTTCACTGAGACTGAGACAAAGGCCACGCCTCCTTCACTAAGACTGAGACAAAGGCCACGCCTCCTCCACTGAGACTGAGATACATGCAATGTCTCCTTCACTGAGACAGATGTCACGCCTCCTTCGCTGAGAGATACCAGGTCTCATTCACTGAGACAGATGCCACGCCTCCTTCACGAAGACTGAGACAGAGGCCACGCCTCCTTCATTAAGACCGACACAGATGCCACATCTTCTTCACCAAGACTGAGACAGAGGACATGCCTCCTGCACTAATACTGCCAGAGGCCACGCCTACTTCACTGATAGAAGCTACGCCCTCCTTCACTCACATGTCAAACTAGCTCATCAGTTACCCAGCACTTATAATAAACACATCAAATACATTATTAATAAAAAATAAAACATTTTTATATAAAATATTACAAGCTCCCTTTGAAAGGCAGGAACTCCTAATGATCTCATAACCCTGAAAGAACTATTTAACAAAGTGTGTGTGTGTGTGTTTTATTGGAGTGGGTAATGAATCAACTGAAAACTAATTTCCTCTTAGTGTCTAATACCTTTTTAGCTTCTTGGAACAGTGTTACTAACAGGGGTTCCTAATAAGGGTTTTTTGGAAACACAAAAGGTTGCTAAAACGGCTCTACTGATGGGGACACGCTGTTATAGGGTTCTCCGCACAACGTTTAAGATCGAATCAGGTGTTAATATTTCATGATGTGTTTGTTAACTGCTTAACAATCACCCCTTACAAAATTATAGTATTAATATATATGAAAAAAATGTGACATTTGTAAAACGTTAGCGTTCCTTGCCAATATTGGTTTATTAAAGAATACGATGGAAATTCATCAGTTACAAACTGCGCAGCGGCACGTGCTCTGAGCAGATCTGCACGTGACCACGATGACGATAATGACGTCACTGCGCTGCGTACTGCAGCATGTTGTGTAACAGCACAAGACTAGTGTAAAAAAAAAAAAAAAAAAAATCAGGCTTCATTTAAAACACTTTATTATTCTTCAACAAAATATTGTTAGAACACAACATTAAAGATCCATATAAAACAGTTGGTCTTTGCTTGTTTATTTTAAAACCTGGTCCGTCGCTGAGGTTCTGCTCGGAGCTCGGTCCGGCTCTGAGCTCTCGAGATGTCCGAGGTGTTGGCTTAGCGCTGGGGTTAAAATCACAGATCAGTGTGCTGGAACATGGAGCTTTTACAGTGATCTGAGCACAAACACACACACACACACACACACACACACACACACACACACACACACACACACAGTGTTTATAATACACATGTAACGTGGTTTAGAAACACCGTGCAAGAGAGACACGAACAAGATTAACCTTTGAGATTAATTTTTGGTTTTTATTCTACAAACTCTTTGAATCCACCAAGTAACAAAAAAGTTACACATAATAAGTTCACGTGTTAAAGCTAGTACACTATAACAAATTGATCATTTAAAGGAAACATCTCTTTCAATCCAATCAAACAGTTAAAAGATCGGTTATTTTATTTCATATTTAGAGTCGTATAGATTTATTGTATACGTTTCTGTTCACACACACCGAGTGTACGCAGTAATATGAAGTTGTCTTAAGTAATATTTGGGAATATTTCTGCCCACACTGTGCGTATCATTAAACTATTAACTATTATTAAACATAATATGGTTTATATAATTACATTATTTCCTCTGAAAAAACAAACAAACAAACAAAATGTATGCAACTAGCTTTGTGTGCATCGTGGAATGTTTTCTTAAAAAACAAGCTTATAAATATGTGTTTAATAGCATCCTTCAGTTTTAGGCAAAAATTATTTGAGTTTACATTACAATAAAATCTACAATAAAATGGTGTATTGTACATTAACAGCCTAACATAAGACACCGGTTTGCATTCTTATAAAAAACACAGAAAAAATGTAAAATACTACTACTACTACTACTAATAATAATAATAATTCTTGGTTTTGTCAGCGATCAACAAATAAACCTGCTTTAAACATTTTTCAGATAAAACCTGATCAGCGACCGGAAAAGACACAAACACTAATTTAAACACATTTTCTAAGATGTTTATTTATTTTTTTCTTTACTGATTTTATCATCAAATACAAAAACAAATACGACCTTGAATTACGCTATAATGATGACCTCAGAAATATCTCAGCAATTAAATCATTAACAGATAAACTTCCGAAACGATGAAGATTTTACGATAAATGATATATTTCTGCACTTACTGATCAGCTTTCGCTCACAGGAACGCTCACTGCTCAAACTAACTGCTTCACTTTAAATAATAACGTTTTATAATAATAATCTTTTATCATCATTTAAAACTGTTTCTGCAGTTATTTTATTAAAAATGAACACCAGGATACAGCGTGTGTTCTCAGAGAGCGGAGAGTGTAGGCCTATTTCTTGGAACGCCCAATTAAATAAATAAATAAAAGAGAAGCATGACTTAGCATGTACGCGAGCTCCTCTCGAGCTATGCTGAATGCTAGCGCTAAGTCAGACCGTGCTACCTGGACACCGTCCACCCCGTCGCTTTTGAAGAAGAATAAGGAGAAACAGTGATGGAGATTCATCAGGTCTTAGTAAAGTGGAGTCCAACAAAAGAGGACGAAAAACAAACCTAATTTAGAATCAGAATTTCATTAAATAGTCACAACAGCAGGTTTTTGTAAAGAAATTATGTAAATAATTTTACTTTAATCAGCTTGAGGTGCAGCCCCCTCATGGTGTCACAAACGCATCAAATGTTCCGGAAAGTTCCTTACTCAGCTTTAGCCTTGAGTTTAACTCATCTCATGAAGTCCCTAAGTGATATCTAATGAACATCCCGGTGCAGTCATGTGACAGTCTGGGAATCCGTGTGCTCGTGGCATCAGTTCCAAAATGGTGGAACGAATTTAACGAATTAAAAAAAAAAAAGAAAAAAGCTTGTTTTATATTATTTAAAGTTTTTCATAACACTTAACAATTCTACTGAATTAATGACATCTCATGTTCTACATTTAAACTGTTCAGACTGCATTTATTGAACAAATTGATATAAAAAATGAAGAAAATTCTGCTGTGACAAAAAACAAACATTTTTTAACATATTTTCAGTTTGTGCATCAAATCAGGTGAATAGAGCACCAATGTGGAGAGTTTATATACACGAGTTTTTTTTTTTTTTCATTTTAAACCCTCCAGAAGCCTGAACAGTTTAATAATCTGCTGTTCATGTGATTAAAAACTAATTTTATTTAAGACTCCTCCTCAGTGCGCCTCCTTTGTTTGCTGGGACTGAAATGATTACTCACGTGAGTATGAGCGAGTAGAATTACGACTCTGTAACGATGAAAACGGCAATTTTAAGGTTAAAAATCGATGAAAAAAGATGCACGTTGCCGCGGCGCGACCTTGACCTAACGTTTTTCTGTGTTTACACGTGATCGCAGCTGCTTACGATGGAAACGGAAATGAAATACAACATATTCATCTGTTCATTTTTTCCCTCTCCCCATATGATGATGTCATCGACGATCAGAAGACGTCCCGGGGAAGGGTGGCGGCATCGCCTTTTGTTTTTATGGATAAATTTTTTGAGAATTTAAGACGTTACGCTACGACAGTAAGTTCTGAATATTTGTGATGAGTCAAAAAAAATCAGGTCACAATCATGAAAGCGACATGAAAATTCGGTGATTTGTTGGGAAAGACGAGAAATTAAGCGTTAGTCGATAATCAATGAAAAATTATCAATATAACGAGCTTCTGAATAAAAAAACTGAGTCGTTTCTACTTTTGTTTTTATTTTATGGATTTGTTTTATAAAATTCATTAAATAACCGCGTTTAATAATAATAATAATAATAATAATAATAAAAAAAAGGTCAACATCCATTGGCAAAATTATAAATGTTTTACATTCTATTAAAGAATACTGAGTTGATTTAAATTGATTTCTTAAAATTTTTTTTTAAATTTATTTTACTTGGATAAATTTTAAGTAAAAAAAATAATAAAAATCACGGTTTGATATAGTTTATAGTTGTATGTCAAAAAAAAAAAACTTAAATGATGCCGTTCAACAAAGTTAATATGAAAGTCTTTTAACATCAAATACAGCATCTAGAAAATAAAAAAAAGCGAATAAAAACTCCTAAAACGTGAATAAACGTTATGACGTCATGATATAACAGTAAACACGGTGTACAACCACGAGTGCAGCAACAACAACAACAACAACTATGACAATCAGATATGATCTGTGTATTCGAGGTGGAGGCAGTGCGAGTGTGTGTGCGTGTGTGTGTGTGTGCGCGTGTGTGTGCATGCATGCATATATATGTCCATATATACCTGACACTTCGCTACACAACTTCTGGGCCACGTGCTCGTCTCCCCGAGCGAACAGAGCGATGATGTCGTCCTCCAACTCCTCTACCACGGTTTCACACTGAAACACACATCTGATTTCACTCCACAGCAAAGAAGACAAAAACTCTGCACATTCCAGGCAGCGTGCGAGGGCGAGTGGGCGACCATCTTTAACGCTCTAACGTGTGCAGGGCTGCCATCTTGGAAAGCTCGAGAGGTTTAAGGATCTGTTTCTTACAAACGATTTACGAGATTTTACAGAATCATCATCATTTACGCACGTAAACATTGGATTTTCAGAGAAAAAAAAATCTAATAGGAAAAAAATCAAACACTCAGTTTTAATCTGAATGCAGAACAGACACTTTTTTACGGATTTAAAAACACAAGGACTGGATCGACTTTCCCACCTGCGAGGCATCACGTCCAGAGACGGAGCACACAGGAGGGGTCACACAAAGCGTCTCACCACAAACGTCCGGCACTGAAAGCCATTTAAAATTTAAATCAAGCCTGAAGTCACAGAAACGTGAAAACGTGTGCTCTTTCTGTATAAACAAATCATTTCATTTTTTTTTTATCCAAAAACACTCTCTCTCTCTCTCTCTCTCTCTCTTTCCTTCTTTATTCATTTATTTAATTTTCCTTGTTATATTTCTATCTTGGATAGAAATATAGAGCTCTGAAACCAAAAACACTAATGACCCGGTAAGATTGTTTAACTACATGAATTCAAATTTCTTTAACTGGACCAAAAACACAAAAAAAAGTTCCTTTAACAGATTTAAATATACAAAATTGTGACCCAACCGAATTCAAGATCTTGGCAGAACATTTAATTTTATTTGTAATTATTTTTAAGTGCATGTTTTACTAAAGAGATGAATTTGATTAGGTCACAAAATTTATTGATTTAACAATAAATTTAACAATAAATTCCTTCTTCTCTGGAGAAGGAAAACTTTTCTCTAAAGCAGTTACTCAGCAACTACATGGGAAAAAAATTAAAGTGGAAAATTGACTTACAGCAAACTTTAAAGAATTTGAACCTTCAGGTCCGGAGAACTTAAAATTGTTGAAATCTGGAAAGTTCCCGCCGTCGCTGCTCCTCGGAGCGAATCGCCTGTAGCTCTGCTGTTTGGTCTCGGGGTCCTCGTACAGCGCGTAATCGTTCATACTGTTACAAACTCCGTCCAGCAGCTCGGACAGGTGAGTCTCGGAGCGAGCCAGGGGAACCTACGAACCGAAATAAAAAATGTAATAAAATTTTTTTAGTTCAAATGCTAAAAAAAAAAAAAAAAAAGAGTAATAATGATAAATATAATAATAGAAGGGCACGAGGGTCACGCTGATGACCTTTTCCTTCCGTTCGTATTGAGCGGAGCGGAGAAACGCGTCCATGGTGCGACCGCGCTGACTTTTAACCTGCGTCCCGAAAAAAAGTTTGGAGAACAAAACAAAACAAAAAAAATATATGAGGCAGTGGCGTCTAGACAGGTCAAGGTGCAGCACTGCTCCCGCCCTCGGGGCCTCCCTCCGGAAGGGCACAGGGGAAGGGGGCAGGAGAAGAGAAAGGAGCGCTGCCCGGGGGGTAAGCGGCAGGGAGGGGCGGTTGTCAACAGCAGCCAAGTGCAGGGTAAACAGCGCTCTCTCTCCTCCACCCTTGGCTGATCAAAGCAGGAAGTTTCTCCCTGTCATCCCGCTGAAAAAGGGGAGCAGGGGTGAGGAGGCATGGAGAGGAGAGTAGAGTAGGGGGGTATTAGCAGAAGAAGAAGAAGAAGAAAAAGGATAAGGGTGGGAGAGGGGGGGTGTATTTAGGGGCAGGTTGCGGATGAGCTGCATTTTTTTCAGCATGTAGATATGACCCCGGCTGCCCCCTTTCACACACAGTATGGACCCTTCCGGTCTCATTACATTATAGAGGTGCTTTTTTTTTTTGGCCTTCAACACACCCCATCTTTCCATCCATATCACCCCCCCCTCCCTCCATCAACCTCCTCTTCTTCTCCTCCGAGGATCCGCGACACAAAGAAGCTTCCGTGGCTCACCGCCATCTGGTCACAAAATAAGACAAAAGGTCCCGGGGAAGAAGGACAGCGACCCGTGCGCTCATCCTTCCCGGTTTTAATTAAAAAAAAAAAAAAAAAAAAAAAAAAAACACCACACACAGTCGGATGGACAGAGAGAGAGAGAGAGAGAGAGAGAGAGATAAGACAGGATACAATTGACTTGGAGAATGAATTTAGTAATGACTGGCTCCAGTCGCTCCACAGGAACAGGAAGATGATAAAAAAAAATAAAAAAAATACAAAGGCCGCATTGTGTTCTGGGAGATTATTGTGGAAAATGAAACAACGCGTGGACGGAGCGACTTTAGCGTGAGAATAAATCTGATAAAACATCTCGGGTTGTTATTATCACTATTATTCGCCAACTCATTAAAGTAGTCCGAATGTCAGCACCGTGAGCTTTGGTGCTGCCTCGCGCTCGTCATCGGGGAAAAAAATGGTGGGGAATTTAATTCGTGGCCGTAACAGTCGGAGGGGTTTGAATAGGGCCTGTCAATAAAGAATTTCTGCTGGGATAAAGGAGTGTGTGTGTGTGTGTGTGTGTGTGTGTGTGTGTGTGTGTGAGTGTGAGACAGAGAGAAAGGCTTCTCGAGGATGCCACCCTTCACTGATTTCGCCTCAATGGAGGAGCGGCCCACATCATGAGTGGAGCATTTTGAGGAAATTTAACCAAAAAAAAAAAAAAAAAAGATGACCAATTTGGCGATTATCATAAAGTAGATTAGACACTGTCGCGCAGCAGATCCCGAATAGCGTAAGAGCTTACACTATAAGTGCGCTAGTGAGTCGTTAGGTCAATGCTTATATAAGATATAAGAATTACTCGAGTCTATGCAAATTAGACACAACATACACGTAAACAAAAACGTCTCGAATCATTCGGCGGGAAAAATCCGATCCTGTTAGCGGTCCAAGCTTTACACTGCGGTCTGATTTTAGCAGCAAAAATAGAAATAAAGTAAAATTATAACTGTGGTTTGATTTTATCTTCAGTCTCACGTTATTGCATCATTCTTATTGAGAATAAAAAAATAAAGTTGTGAAGGAAGTAGCAGAAGTTGCTGGTGTCCCTGGTGAGCGTGTAAAGCTAGTACAGCTAGCTCACTTCGCTAACCTGAGGCTAGTTTCAAACACGAGCGCGTAACATCTGAAGCACACGACTGAGAAATGAGTGGCTGCATTTTGTATTTATTTCTAGTAAACTTAAGAATCTAGGCAAGGCTACTAAAAAAGGGGGGGGGGGGACAGACCACGCCCACAACGAGTGATTCATCACCTGTGAGTTTGACGGTGTTATTGTTGGTGTAATTTGTTCTAACGAGAAAGTTCCATTAAATCTGTGAAGACTCACGGAAAACTCGTTAAAATCGTCTGAATGACATCATCGTCTAAATTTTAATACTTAACCCTTAAACTGATGAGTTTACAGCTAGAAATAAATGAGCATTAACCTGAAGCTGTGACGGTCTGATTCGTAGCTCCTCTCGTAACCTTAAAAACAATTTCTCAGTCGTTTTCCAGAGCGTCACCAAACTGGTTCCCAGTTAGAGAGAGAGAGAGAAAGGCAGACTAGAGTAAACACTTGTTATTCATCCGAAGCTGCGATCAAAAGGAGATTAACCCTGAATCAATAGGCGAGTCGGCACCTAATGACGCTCCCTGCAGAGCCGGGGTCGGGGCAGAGAGTTCATCGGGTCTGACCTTTAAAGCCTGACACCATGGTTAAAGAGGAAACGGTTAAAACTGCCCCGCCGCTCCCTCTTTTTTTTCTCTCTTTACATCTGCAAGTGTTACAAGCCTCTGGATCTGCAAACAGCGCATGGGGGGGGGGGGGGGGGTAAAGGGGCGGTGCAGCTCAAAAAGAAACAAATACATTAATACATTAGTTAATTAATTAACAAAACGCAATTAAACTTGATTAAAGACTGATTTGAGAGATTAAGTGTAACAGGACAATTTGCTAAAAAAAACCTGTTTAACATTTTTTAAGAAATCAAGTATTTAAAACAGTTTAACTATTCAAATGTTTTTAAATATTAATAAAAAATCTTAATAAATTAATTTAAAACTAAATAAATCTATATAGTGACCGATTGTAAAAAAGGTTTTTTTAAAACAATCTTTTACATTTTCAGAGTCACATTTTTATTTACCATCTCGACAATTTCAGCGAATTTAAAACTTTAAAAACAGTTTTTAAATGCAACTGCGTTTAATCAGAGTTTGTAACTAATAATAAAAAAAAAAAGGCCATGAAATATGAAAGGCTGAGAAATATCAGAAAAGTGTCTCGTAACAGAATTTATCACAATATTAATAAAACATCAGAACGCTCAGCTTTATTGGCTTTGATACAAGTTTTAACTTTTAGTTTTAATTAATCCAGACTTTAACATAGATCTAAAATAAGCATAGTGTGTTATGGAATATTGAACAAATTGTTAGTTTTTTCCTTCAGTTGTGGGAAAGTGTGTGCGCAGTGTTTAACGTTTACCTTTTTATCAGTGAGACTTCCGTCAGGATTCAACCTGAAGCCTCCGACGTGGATGGTCTTCTTCGGGTCGATCTGGCTGATGGAGTATTTCAGCTCGTCTGCGATCGCCTTACAGGCTGAAGGACACACGCCGTCATTACAGGATACTTCCTTTATTCACTACACATTAGCCATCTCTACCTAATTTTAATTTGTTTTAAAAGTGTAAAGACTGTAGTGTGAACAGAGTGACTGGGAACGAGAGCGTCATGACTTTATACAGTCTGAGGACATTTAGTACCGTAGTTAGCTGATAACCTGCTTCTTGGTCGAAGAAGGAGAGGAGGAAGGCGTGTTTGAAAGCAAAGAGAGAAGAGGAAAGGTAAGAGTTTAGGAGTGATAGTAGGGACTTTGAATGTTGGGACCATGACAGGGAAGGCAAGAGAGTTGGTTTATATGATGCATAGAAGGAAGGTGGATATACTGTGCATCCAGGAGACCAGGTGGAAAGGTAGCAAGGATAGAAGCTTAGGATCAGGGCTCAAATTGTTTTACCATGGAGTGGATAGGAAAAGAAATGGAGTAGGAGTTATTCTGAAAGAGGAGCTTGTTAGGAATGTTCTAGAGGTGAAGAGAGTATCAGATAGGGTGATGAGTCTGAAGCTGGATATTGAAGGGGTGATGTTCAATGTTGTTAGTGGCTATGCACCACAGGTAGGATGTGAGTTAGAAGAGAAGGAGACATT
>JAOVVA010000024.1:18125522-18137602 GCA_028565275.1 Leiocassis micropogon
TCAGACAGCTGCTCTCTCCTCAGTACTGCGGACCGTACAGACCTACTCTCACCCACGCTGAGACACACAGTTAGTGTAGTGTGTGTGTGTGTGTGTGTGTAATATACACAAACACAGTTAGATAACGATGTAATTAAAAATGGAATAGATACCAAATCAATTAATAAATAAGTAAAACAAATAAGCACAAACTACTTTGAAAAAAAGGAAAGAAAAAGAAATAGAAACATCATCACCACTCCTGTTTGCTCATGAGGTTAACAATTATACCAGACCCATCTAAAGCTATTTTAAACCAAACACACACTCACACACACACACACAGGTCTGTATGGTGCTTGGTCAGTCCAGGGGTGTATTAATCTAACACATACACACACAGACACGCTGCTCCATTTCCTGTAAACGTCCTGACCATCTGCTGCCCTGCGTGCTCGTCCATCTGAGAGTTTGTCCTTTACCGGTGTGCGAGACAACAGCTCACTCACTAACACTGAGATTTATATATAGGACAAAAGGAAAAAATGTACAGTTCTACTTTTTCTATCAGTATATGTGGCTGGATTAGACCAGTAATAATATAACAGTAATAATATAAAACATTAATATTTCTCTTTGTAAATAATGATTGCTTTAGATCAGCGTTGCAAACAGCAATAAATTAGCAATAAATGGTTAAAAGGGATTTTAAAAATGGGGCAAATATTACTGTAAACACATTTCTCTGCATATTATCCAATAGATATTGCTGTACTCATGCATTTAGAGGTTTGAAGCTTTAGAAGAATGAATTTAGATGATATATACGAAGGCAAGGTTTGATTTAACAGACTAAGATAATATTAATTTCTGTACTGTCTATACAATTATGTTTATAATGTGTCTTAGCATCAGGTTGTTAATGTATATATTTATTTAATTATATTAATTTAATATATTAAAAAGTTAAACTCTTTTATTCTAGAATCATTACATGTAAAGTAAAATATTTCCAACCTTTTTGTTTTATTTTAATGATTATGATCTACAGCTCATGAAAAATCAAAAATCCATTATTTCAAATACTTCACTCCTCTGTTTTTTTCTTCATGAAGACTGTATCTGTCCCTTTCTCTCCCTCTTTCTTTGTCCCGTTATCTTTTCTTTATTTTATCATTCTCTTTCTCTCTGCTATTTGTGGTCTTCTGGCTTGTCCTCCTCTACCTCTCCTGCCATTACATTCCCTCAGTCTCTCTCTCTTTCCCCATCTTTCACATGTGAAAATAAATATTTCAAATATTTATTCAAAGTAAAGAAACATCCAGCTTCTAAAAATGATGTTAATTTACGCACTTGCTCAGGATTTCTTTAGCACAATTGCCTGCTTCAGTGTTGCATGGAGGTGATGAACCTGTGGAGCTGCTGATGCGTTACTAAAGACCAGGTGGCTTTGATAGCAGCCTTCAGCTCGTCTGTATTGTCAGTTTGGGATCTTCCTCCTGACAATAGCCCAGAGATTCTCTATGGGGTTCAGGTCAGGTGAGTTGGCTGGTACTTTTGGCACTGTGGGCAGGTGCTACTGTGGGGCAACACCAGCAGATGACATCACACTCTTCCTCCAGACTTTTTGACCTTGATTTACAAAAGAAGTGCAAATTCAGTTTCACTTGAAAACAGAACTTTGGACCACTTAGCAGCGGTCCAGTTCTTTTTCTCCTTAGCCCAGGCAAAACTTCTTTCTGATGCTGATGCTCTGGTTCAGGAGTGACATGTTACTTCCTAGTTTTAGCAGTTTTAGCCGTTTCCTGAAGATGTCTGTGTGTGGTGGCTCTTGATGCACTCACTCCAGCCTCACTCCACTCCTTGTGAAACTCTTCCAAGGTCTTGAATCAGCTTTACTTGACAATCTTCTTAAGGCTGAGGCTATCCCTGTACCACCTTTTCCGACCACACTTTTGTCTTCTAGTCAACTTCCTATGAATATGCATCGATACAGCAGCTTCTGTGGCTTATCCTTATGAATGGTGTCGATCATCGTCTGGAGCAGTCTTCCCCATGTGTGTGCTGAACTGAGACATACATGATGATATTTATATCGACATATTCCGAATGAAATATTCTAAAATTTTTTGTGTTGCAAATTTGGTTTTTAAGTCTGGATTCTGGATTTTGATTTTCATGACTTGCTGGCTGTAATCATCAAAAGTAAAACAAAAAGGCTTAAAATATTTCAGTTGACATGTAAACATTTAATTTATCTAGAATGAGTTTCACTTTTTTATCTAAAATTATAGGGAAAAAAAGTAACTTCCATCATATTAAATTTTTTAGACGCACTGTATATAAATAATTACAATAGATCATACATCATATATATATATTGTGTGTGTGTGAGAGGGAGGGGAATAGTAGTATTGAGCTCTTTGATGCTAATGTTAGTGTTTCTATATTAAATGATTGTATTTTGTTGATGATTAAACGACACATGAAGCTGTATCTAAAATATCTCTATAAAATGTGACACAATTCAGCAGTCTGTCTCCTTCTCTCTTTGTCCGTCTCTCCCCCTCTTTCTCACTCTTTCTCTCTCTCTCCCACTACTCCCATCTCTCTCTCTCTCTCTCTCTCTCTCTCTCTCCATCTCGACCCTTTGCCCTGAGCTCCTGTGGAATACACCACGGCTCCTGAGGTGCTAACAGAAGTAGAGATGTCACATTAGATCAGCGGAAACGTAGCAATATGTCTTGCACTTGTTCACTTCCTCCCTTTTCTTTCTCTCCTCCGCTCCGTACTGCCAGCTTTCCCAGGACAGCATATGTTAGTTCAGCGGCAGGCCGGCTCTCATCCTGCAGGGGTCAGCGAGCTTCCACAGCGCCCCCTGGACCCGACGGGGCTGCGAGAGACACGCCCAAAACGAGCTGCGTTCCATCCAATGTCCATCTCCAAGGCTCAGAGCTTACTCCACGCACAGGTAGTGTGTGTGTGTGTGTGTGTGTGTGTGTGTGAGAGAGAGTTTTTTGTGCCTAAGGCTTATGTCTTCCTCTGCTTATTTTTTTACACATTGAACACAATAAATTCTGGATTCTGATTTATATTAATGTGCTTGTTTGAATCCGTTATCGTTTCTATAGTAACAGCTCATTCACAGGAACTTGTTTGGGTTCTTTATGTTCATTTAACATTTGTTTTTGAAAGGAGGCTCCAGTGTCAGCGCTTTGTAACAATTAGAGGTAAAGCTTTAACTTCAGGACAGAGGAGTTTACGCTTCTTTTATGGTTAGTAGGTCACATGACAAGCTGTGATATTTTAAGAAAGATAAGAGATGACTGTTTATAGCCGCTACTGTTTATACCACAAATGAGAACAGGAAGTAACTTGTTTAAGGATGTTCGCAGTGTTCGATTGTCGGTCAGTTGCTGTGGTTTAGGTTGAATGAAACACTTGGGGGTGTGCTGTTAGAGAAAAATAATTAATGTGTGTGTGTGTGTGTATATACAGTGATTTCTGATCAGGAAATCTTGATCAAGTGGACTACACTGTAGGCTACACTGCCCTCTAGTGGTTAGATCAGTTCTTTGAGTGATAGCTGTAGATAAATAATGTTTATAGGATTTACACCAAGTTTTATTTCTGTAATTTGATCTGTAAATATTTAATTAAATTACATTTTATTTACGACTTATAAGGTGTTCATGCAGTGAAACAATACAAGCAAACAATCTCTCTCTCTCTCTCTCTCTCTCTCTCTATATATATATATATATATATATATACATAAATACATATATGTATTTCACTCTTTATCTGCCTTTATTTGCATTATGTCCTTATAAGCGTGTGTGTGTGTGTGTGTGTGTGTGTGTGTGTGTGTGTGCATTTGTTTTTCCTTATAAATCCTCAGACAGATGTGTGTCCGAGCCTCTCACTCCAGATCAAAGCCCGGCTCCACCTCGACCCAAAGCTCCGCCCCTCATCCACCCTCAGCCCCAGAGTATCCACCAATCACCTGCTGGCTCCTGCGAAGCCTCTCCCCTTCCACACACTCCAACCTTCCTGAGCGTCCAATCACAGAGAGGCATTCGGTGTCGTCTCGCCCCTTCAGGCACGGCGGCCATCAGGCCCAGGATGGTCTGGCATTTTAATCTGATTATAAACACTGTGACACACAAGTCTGAGAATTTACTGATGAAAACTGTGTGTTTTCTTTAGCTTTTCTCCTTTTCATATTTTTATGACTTCTTAGACATTGTTTGTAAAAACTATGAAGAAATAAATGTCATGTCTCTTCTTTTCTAAATTTGTCCAGCAGATTTATCCTGTCTGTCTGGATGTCTGATGTGAGTGACTCCCCCGTCCTGGAACATAACACTCCATTCATTAGCACCACGTCGCTCCGGCCGGTTGCCATGGGGATGCCCGGCGCCGCTAGCCATCGGGTCAGAGCCAGGGCCGGATAGTGTGCCAGGGCTGCGAAAGAGCCAACACAGAGTGACAAAAAACAGGGTCAGGAGGGCAAGAAGGGTTTCCCGTCTCCTCTCTCTCCTCATCTCCCTGTCCAGACAGAGAGAGAGAGAGAGAGGGAGAGAGAGAGACCAACAGAGACAGATGGGTGAGAGAGAGACAGAGAGAGGGAGAGAGTCAGACAGTTGGTCCATGGGAGAGAGAGACGTGTGTGTATGTGAGAAAAAGAGAGAGAGAGAGAGAGAGAGAGAGACAGACAGACATACAGACTGATTGCTGATTTTGAATCACTTCTCTGTTTTTCTTTCCATAAAGACTGTCTGTTTTTTTCTCTCCCTCTTTCTTTGTCCTCTTCTCTTTTCTCTGTCTCATCTATTCTCCTTTCTCCTCTTCTTTCTGATTCTTTGTTTCTCTCTGCTATTTGTGGTCTTTCCATCTTTTTTGTTCTTTCTCTCCTGCTATCATTTTCTCTCAGTCTGTTTTCTCTCTCTCTCTCTGTTTCTATCATTAATTCTTTATTTTGATTCAGTGTATTTTTTGTACATATTGTGTCTTCTCGCTATCATTCTCCCCCTCTCTCTCTCTCTCTCTCTCTATGTTTAATCAGTGTAATTATTTGTCAGCGTGACTGAGCTTTGAAAACTGAGGACTCAGCAGCAACTGGCTGATAAGCTGCACAACATCTCTCTTTCACTCCACTCTTTCTCTTTTGATTGCTCTTTTTAGCTCTCTCTCTCTCTCGCGCGGTCTCTCTCAAGGTCGGGGCGACGCTCAGAAAGCTGTTCGTTACGTTTGATGATTAGCTCAGACAAAGCAGCGTGGCTCGGATCAATACTGGCTGTCAGAGCTCCCTCACAGATTCACACCTCAATCAATCACTCACTCAATCAATCACTTAATCAGTCCATCAATCGCTGAGCTATCAGCCCCGGCCTTTCTCTACACCTCCGCCAGAAGCGTCTCATCTAACCGAGATTCGGGGATTTATCTTCCACTCCTCAGGGCCGTCCTCTGTAGCGTAAATAATTCTTCTCATATCAGTACATGTCCTGAACCCTGACACGCTGAGCACTGACTTTAAGCCTTTTCACTGATATTAATCACAGCCACCTCGGGAACGTCTGGAGTGCTTTCTGACTGATGATGAAGATGACGAGAAAGAAGGTGTACCTGAGTACCCCCTTACCCTCCACACTCTGGGAGATTTCACACCTTTTACTCTGAATCAGAGACATGTTCCACACGTTGGCTTTATTTGATGATATAGGATTTGGTTTGACACGGTGCAAAAAGATGTTAAAAATAAAAAAGACAGGTGTGTATGTGGAAGGGGGCGGGACTCAAATCAGCATCACAAGATGGTGACAATAACAAGCATCACAACATGGTGACAAAACCTTGAACAAGTGAAGTGACCAAAATAATTATGCAACCTTGGAGACTCCTAATCCAGGGCTGAATTAATGACTATTAAATGGTTTTGGATTCTGATTGGCTGGCAGGTATTTCAATAATTTTCTATAATACATGCTTGCTTACTTTGTTATTTACCGTTTATGGAAGGAGTCTCCAGTGCCAGAGAGAGCTGTAACACAGAATTTTCTGGGCAAAGGAGTTTGACTCTGTCGCTCTGTGTTTTATTCAAGCTGCATTCTTTTAAGGGCACCTACGATGCAAAAGTTCACTTTTCAGTCACGTTCAGACCTTCAGCAACAACATTACAGAAAGGGCGTTTCCTGCTTTTGGTCCTTTCCCCATGTTTGTATTGGGTTTAAATACACCAATTAGATTTTCCCCTTATGTGATGTCATATACAGTAAGAAGAACCCCTCCCTGAGCTTGTTGCTCAGCTCTGCTGGGTGTGGCTCAGTAGCTCATTTACATAAACACTGAAACGGCTCATTTGGTAGAGGAGTGAAATAAAGGAATGAAAAAGTGCATTATTTGAGAGTTAGAGCTCTGTGACCTGCATTAAAGAAATGTTAAAATATTGGACCTTTAAAGATGAAAAAAGGTTTCATTATAAATCTCCAAAAAGCACTATTTAAAACACTTCAAGAGACAAACCTGCTTCTGTCTGCTTCATCACAGCACACCGTCACTGATAATTTTACTGTAATAGCGCCACACACAGTGTGTTCTTTATTACTTTTGCTGTTTTCTAGCTGAAAGGACAGAGTGACCCCTGCAGTCCTGTTTGTCTTCATCACTTCCTCGCAAAAAAACCCATCCTATCTGCTTTTGTTGTGTAGCTGTATTGTTTTTCCGTGAGCTTGTTCCTCCTCCTCCTCCTCCTTGTCTCTTTCGGGAGCTGAGGCAGAGCTCAGGCGCTCAGCGATGAAGATAACACGGTGTCAGTCTTAATAGAGGAAAAAGAGAAAGCAGCGGAGACAGCAGGATCAATGGCGAATGCCCTCTGCAGGCGCCGTGGTGGAGCTACTGTGTTCTCTCTGACAATGTTATCTCTCTCGCTCTCTCTCTCTCTCCTCCGTCTGAGATCTTTCAGGTGTTCTCCAATAGCAGTCATCCCCTTAAGACATGCAATTAATCTTTTCTGTGTGTGTGAGAGAATGTGAGTGTGTGTGTGTGTGTGTCTGTTCCACCCACGAATAAAGAGTTGGCAGTTAGGCGGATTGAGCTTGAAGAGCTCCTCTCCAGATAAGGAGGAATTAATTATTTTTGCGTCAGGAATGATAGCGTTTTAGCTAGCGCAGGACACAAAGCAGGAGTGACGGCAGACGGGGAATTAGAGGTGCGTTGTCACTCCATTTAAAGCGCCGCAACCTGGAACCCGGTGTAATAGAGAGCAGCGTGTGGGGGATTGATCCATTTATCTCACACCATTTACCAACTCACCTTCTGTTCTCCTTCACACGTCCTTGAGAATTTTCAGCTTAAAGGGCGATTCATAAAAAAATGTAAGCAATAAGACGTGTCTAAGTCGTCACACCGTCGGCTTAAAAGAGGCGAGCAAAATAAAGCCGCAATCTTAAAAAAGAAATATAAGAAACTAACATGAATAGGAACATCAAATCTCCTTATCTACTGTAGAGCTCCACCTTCAGACACTGCATGCTAAGAAAGACAGAGCTAAGTTTTGTCCTTTTGTCCAAGTTTCAATATCTCTAGTTGTACCTCAGGGTTCTAACCTGAGACCACTTCATTTTACCTGCTACTCTTTGGTCATTTTATCTATCTGATATCTCTCTCCTGATAAATGTACTATTTGAACCAAATAATCTTTTGGTACAGTAGTGGACGTCTGTGGTATCTGCCATCAAACCGTCAGCAGCAGATTCTTTAAGTCCTGAAAGTTGTGAGATCGGGCCTCCATCGATCAGACTTGTTTCTCCAGCACTTCCTACAGACACTAGATTGGATTGAGATCTGGGGAATTTGGAGGCCAGGTTAACATCTTAAACTCTTTGTAATGTTCCTCAAGCCGTTTCTGTGTGAGTGTGTGCAGTGTGTCAGGGCACATTATCCTGCTGAAAGACGCCACTGATATCTATCAGGGAACACCATCTACATGAAGGGGTGTAACTCTGTATAGGTAGGTGGTATAGGTCGAAGTAACATCCACATGATTGACTCCTTTCTATCATTCATTTTCAACAATTTGTACTGCAGTAGGTCTTCTGTGGGATCATACTAGCCTTCACTTCAGAACAGAGTATATGAGTGGAGTGGAGATTCCTCACTCACGGAGCTGTTCACCCGTTCTACTTCTCCTCCGCTCAAAGCAACACCAGCTCAAGCACTCCCAGCATCAACTCGGGTTGCATGCCGCTCCACTCAAATCAGCATTCTGAAATTTTGACTGAAAAGTGGCGGACACAGATGCATTCTGGGTTTTGGAATGGGCAAGCTTCCGGATCCTGGTGTAAGAGGTACCAGAGTGAAATTGGAGCAGGACATCGGGCAGGGCTCCCTCCTTTTGAAAAATATCCGCTCTGTCCAAAATCCTTGTGTTCCCTGTTCGCTTGTGCTCCGCTCCCATGTGCATCTGTGAGCTTTGAGCACCCATCACCCTGTCACTGGTTCACCACTTGTCCTTCTTTGGAGCACTAGAACACTGCAGACTGGGAACATACTGCTGTTTTGGAGACTCTCTAGTGCAGTCGTCTAAACATCACAATCTGGCCCATGCCACGTCACTCAGATCCTTATGCTTGCCCTTTTTTTCTGCTTCCAACACATCAACTTCTAGACCTAACTGTTCACTCTCTGTGTAATATATCCCACTCAATGCTAAGTGGCGCTGCAACAGGTGGGTACACCAGGTACAACACCAGGTGGGTTTTTGATTCGAGGTCCAGCAGATGAGTCGATTCAGAGTTGAATTGCTTCCTCACTACGAGATTCAGCTCAGAGAGTTCAGTGTGAGATCAATGTGTTCTAACCAGGGTTCTGTTCAAATCCACCTCACACTCTGTATGTTAAGAGTTTAAAGCTAAAAATGTCTATGTTTTGTGGATAATTTTCAGGTCTGTTTGAGAATCGAGACGCGGCCATGTAATGTACATGGAGTCGACAGGAAGCTCAAAACTTTTCTTCTTCTCAGGATGAAGACGTGGCCGTGAGTTCAACGTGCCGGCCTCAGCTGAGCGAGAACTCCAGAGTTGTGACCTTCACTTGGGCCTGGACGCCTCACACACACTTGGGGAGCGCCGTGCCATCCTGATGAGACGAGTCGTGTCTTCGTGAGTGTGTGTACGTGTGTGTACGTGCTTGTCTTTCGCCGTGTGCCTCTAAGCCGCGTGTGTCTTTTGAGTGTTTATTTTGAGCCAAACCCTGTTGTGACGGTGAAGAGGCAGCGTGTTTATTGCTTGTCGTCTTTCTCGCCGTCTCCCGCTGGCGTGTCAGAGCCGAGCCGCTAGACCATCGCGCGCGGTAAACAAAGAGACGTGCTACTAAAGAGGCGCTGAGTGTTTACGCAGGAATGGAGGAGTGGGACAGGGCGGGGATTATAGCTTTAAAAATATCATAATAATCATAATAATAATAAGCATTTACTCTTAATTACATCATTTGAGCTCTTCTGGATTCTGATTGGTCAGAAGGTGTGACTGTGTGACATCATAGTGAACATTTTATTGTTTAAGGTGTGACCGAGTTTCACTGCAGTAATGGGGATGAGCCAATCAAGTATGCAAATCCACAACATGCAGCACTGATTTACCAAAGAAATGGGTGTGGTTCAATTTTGCATATTCATCCTTTCTTGATTAGAACTAAAAGTAATGGCACCTTTCTATGTCTCTTTCTATGTAACTTTTTCAGTGTGGAACCACCACCATCCAAAAATATTTCTAATATTCTACACACACAAACACACACACACACACACACACACACATACACACTGTATTAAAACATCACCAGACGGTAGAAGGGCAAACTAAATCGGTCATGTCTGCATGAGCTCGCTGGACCAGGCCAGATGGACAGTGCTCGCTTCATGCCAGCATGGACAGACGAGCAGTCGAGCGGGTGGTCAGGGTGTGTGTGTGTGTGTGTGTGTGTGTGTGTGTATTGGTCAGGCTGTTGTTCCTATGTCAGTTGAAGGGCTTTCTTTTCCAAGCCGCTGGAGTCCGTCTGAAGGTTTCTCGCCCCTCTAGGTCATCCTGAAACCTTGAGCTGTAGTGAGTTAGGACGATTAGATTATGAGCTGTTAGCCTGTTACCACGGCAACACAAGACTAGTAATATACAGGATGTGAAAGAAACTTATAAAGATTTTGATAAACGAGGGAAAAAGCTGTTGCAGGTAAAATCTACCTGCCTGTGTGCTGAATAATCTCTCACTCACACACACACACACACACGCGCCTCTACACCTGGTTGGATCCTCTCCTCACTTGGGATCTTTGCTCGAGTGTGTTTCTGTCACACTCGAGCTGTCAAGAGATTTCATATTGAGCTGTAGTGCAGCGATTCCTCTACGCTAACATCTCCACACACACACAGAGACACACACACACACACACATATGCCCTGGAGCAGTGACAGTCTGAGTTACAGCCTTCTCATGTCAGCACCGGGTCTGGTTTTATTGTTTTCTGTTTCCCTCCTCTCCTCCTGTAGCGGCTTTAGTGCGACGTTCTATTTATATTTATTTCTTAAATAATTTTAAACACATTTACGTAAAATGTCAAACTGTAAGAAGTATTAAAAATTTAAAGCTACAACGACTGTGTTCAGCCTGTGTAACTGATGAGTTGTCCACTAGAGGGCAGTGTTTAGAGTGTTATTGGTCATTACACCCTGCGAATGTTACTTTTAAATCATTTAATATTTTATGCAGAATAATATAATAACATAATATAATAACAAATGATGACTGTATAAAATCATTTTAGAGCTAATAAATGATTACAAATGCATGAGGAATAATTTTTTTATCAATTATTTGAGTTTGTTCATATTTAATTTATATTATATACATATTAAATGCAGCTCATTTTAATTTTACAGATTTTACTCTTCATGTAATTACAAATAAATTAAACAGAAAAATATGACAAATATATTATTATTTTTATAAAAATAATTTTGAAGATATATATTTAAAGTAATAAAAATAACAATGAAATATACACATTTTTAAATTAATTATAACAGATTTTAGTAGTTTATATTAGTTAGTATAAATTTTTATCATTTTAATAATATTTTATTAGGCTAACAGCGTGCACGCACACACGCACACACACACACACACACAGACACACACACATACTGACCTTAATGTGGTGTTATAATAGAGAATTAGATATGACATGTAGTTGTTTTAATGCTGCCCCCTGTGTGTGTGTGTGTGTGTGTGTGTGCTGTGCGGTGGGTCACATGACCATGTTTATGAGAGCATATGGTGCGGGTCTGGGGCGAGTTACAGAGTCTCTGCAGTGCTCAGTGTGTGTGTGTGTGTGTGTGTGTGTGTGTGAGGGTACAGTGCAGGAAGTGAACAGCTTCACAGCCAGATTGTTAAAGCGACGGTCCATTACACGCTACACTGCATCTCAGCGGAGTCTAATGAGCACACACACACACTCACACACACACACACACACATACACACACACACACACACACACACACACTCACACACACACACACACACAGAAAGCCACTCACACTTCCACTAATTCTAATGATGCTGACTAACTGCCCACACACACACACACCCACACACACACTTACACACACTCTGACCACCCGCTTGTGGTCCCACACACACACACACACACACTTACACACACATGCACAATTTTGACTGGGAAAAAGTCTTAGTTTGGATTTAAATAAGTACACACTTTTGACTGAATAATAGAGACACACACACACACACACACACACACACACACACACATCTTTGATTACAACTTACAGTTTCAGTAATATTGTTTAAAAAAACTTGTCTATTTCAATCCAGAATTGCATTAATATTTGACCCCCATCTTGTGATGTTGTGAGAGTCAAACCACCTCCATAAATTCTCCTCCAGCACTGGGGTCAAAGTCAGAACTCTGGTGTCACACTGGAATACGGCCGTACCATCTGGGAACTAAACCCTCCATAGATGTGATAACCTGGTGATTCAGTACATTCAGGTGGTCAGCTGACTTCATTTTATTGCCC
>JAOVVA010000024.1:18138745-18149844 GCA_028565275.1 Leiocassis micropogon
CTGCTGGGTCTTAGTGCGCGTCTCTCACTGGTATAATCAACATCCGTGCATGCGTGTACTGTTTACTATAACACTGTGACCACGTGTGTATGTAAAACATATTTTATTTTGTGTTTGAAAGCGCATGTGTCTGTATGTTGTGCCTGTATGCGTGTGTTACCTTTTTAAAAGGTAAAGTGCAGGTTAATTTGTTTTATTTTTACTTAATATTTTGTGTTAATTATTTTTATGTGTTTATTTTTTTGGGCTGTGGAACGAATAATTTGAGTTTCCATTATTTCTTATGGGAAGATTTGCTTTGGTTTACGGTTTTTTTTTAATATGAGCCCACTTCCGGAATAAATTATGCTCGTAATCCAAGGTTCCACTGTATGTGTATAAATTGGATGGATTCGGAAATATTGCAAATATCCTAAATACTTTTCATTTCTTTAGTAGAAAATCAATAATAATAATAATAATAATAATAATAATAATAATAATAATAAAAGATCTACATGATTCATGCCTGATAATATCTAAATTTTTCCCCGTGTTTGATATCAGTGAAGATCTGTCTGAGCTTCACCACATGTTTGTTTTTATGATTCTTTTGTTTGTTGTTATATCTCTGTAGTTTATTATCGATCCTAATCCCAGGCTGCTGTACATCACACTGAGACACATTCGTATAAATAAATAGGTTGAGACATGAACTTGATGCTGATTCATGGAGGAAGTCAGGCTGTGATGATGATGATGATCCTGATGATGATAAGAGAGGATTTATCTGTATGATGATGTAGAGCGATGAGGAAATCTTACACTCTGCGGTTACTTTGTCATTCTTTTGATTTGAAGGAAATTAGTGGAGAACCTGAAAAGCTCTTGAGTCGCTAAAAGCTTGTAGTTTTAAGCGAACCAAAAGCAAACTTTTTTTGTTTTCTGACATGAATTAATCTAATGCATAAAATAATTTTAAATTCCAAAAAATAATTTAAAAAAACATTGACACTCATCATGAACAGAGATAAACTCCACTTTTGGATTTTGACTCATTTTGACAAATTCTATCCTCTGGCATGACAACAAACCTTTTTTTTTTAACCATGAAGCATTTCACTGTAATATTTTTGTAAGAATTTTAAACAGACCTGTGAAACCATGGAGTAATCATTTCTGCGGTGTAAGTGTAATAAAGCACACAGGGACATGCTGTTAGAGGACAATAATCAACCCATAATGTCTCAGAGTTATCATGCTGATTTTCAATTATATAAAGAAAAAAAAAAAACTTAAATCCAAAACCACCGTCTCGTCTCCGTTTTGTTCTCCGGCGCTTTTGTTTACGCACCAGACGTTTCTTTTTGAAATATTTCACGAGACCCCGATGCCTCACCCCGCGGAATGTCAACATTTACCCAGAGTGGTGCTATTCTAATCCGGCCGAGTGAGGACCGGTGAAGGGATTAGGGCCCAGTTTGTTTTCTGCAGCCTTGGAATGTTTCCTCAGCGAGGTTTTTTTGTGCTTCAGGTCTTCCCTCCGTCTTGTCTCTCCCGCTTTTGTGTCCTCCAGCATGTCTGAACCGCACAGAGTCAACAGCGCGGCTCGGCTCTAAAGCGCAGCGCCGCTGGAATGTCGATCCGTGTTGCAACAGTGTTTAAAGCTCTGTTACTTACGCTGCTCATTAAGCAATTTGAGTTTCACCCTTTGAGCGTAAGGTCGTGTGTGTGTGTGAGGAAAGCTCAGCCATGTTTACTTCTGCACGTCTGCATCACTCAGCGATGGCTTTGTGCTGAAGAGCTGAGCTGCTTCACACACACACACACACACACACACACACACACAAACTTCTCTGTAGGACTTTACACAGGGACTACCTATCATCAAGGCTTCCAAGGAGAATCTTTAAAGAACCATTAAAATGTCCCAGTTCTTAGACCAGGGGTCTTGAAGGTTTCTTTAAGGGTTTATTCAATTTGATCTTATTTATACAGTGCTTATATAAATGTAATATTTATTACTCATAATTCATATATTTTGATCAAATTAAATGTATTTATTGAAGTTACTGATGTGGCGGCACGGTGGTGTAGTGGTTAGCATTGTCGCCTTGCACCTCCAGGGTCCAGGTTCAATTCCCGTCTCTGTGTGCATGGAGTTTGCATGTTCTCCCCGTGCTTGGTGGGTTTCCTCTGGGTTCTCCGGTTTCCTCCCACAGTCCAAAGACATGCAGATTCGTCTAATTGGTGTTCCCAAATTGCCTGTAGTTTATGTGTGTGTGTGCCCTCCGATGGATTGGCACCCTGTCCAGAGTGTACCCCGCCTTGTACCCGAAGTCTCCTAGAATAGGCCCCGCCCCGTGACCCTGTATACATGATTAAGCAGTATAGATGATGAGTGAGTTAGAGTGTGAGTTATTAAATTGGTTTATTGAATATTTTGAAGAATGTGGAGTTGAAATTTCACTGATAAACTTTCAGATATATACATACACTCATCATTCACTTTAATTCGCTCCAGGAATCTGAGCTTACTATGGACACAGACCCATTGGAACTGGACAAGTGAAGACTGGAAAAAGTTTCTAATCTTCACCTGCCCGTTGTAGGTGGGTCTGTGTCTAAGACAAGCTTAGATTCCAGTTTCTGGAATAACAGCAGAAGGGCTGGAGTGGAACCTGACGTGGACTGTATACATGCCGACAGCTCACACCACTCTGTGTAATCTCCAGGATAAAATTCTAAAGCTACTGAAATACCGAAACCTGCCCAAGTGGAACCAAAGCACAGTTAACGTCACTGAGATCAGATTTAGTTTTTCTTCCGTTCTAATGTTTAATGGCGATGAAGAGAAGCTCTTGACCCGTATCTACATGGCCTCATGACTGTCTGAATATGTATACACAGGTGTACAGGTGTTTCTAATAAAGTGGCCGGTGAGTGTAGGTCACATCTAAAAGCTGGTTGGACCTGGTTTGTGTGCGTGCTTGTGTGTGTAGTTACATTACCGACCACCAGATGTCGATGTGTTCTATGATCACACCTCATGAGCTGAACCACAGTGTGGTGAAGAAAACTCAGTAATTAGGGCTTTAAATTAGAGTTCAAAAAGTTTTTTAAATAAACAATATATAATAATACTATTACCCAAAAAACTATGTTATTGTTTAAAGTCTTGTTTTTGTTGTCATTTTTGTTGTTATTTTCACTTAGTTATTTAAAATGAATTTTCACCTTATAAACTGAAATTTTGCAAGAAATCTTCCTCGGCATATGAAGCATTTCATTGTAGAAGCAACCAAACCAAGCTGAAGTCTGCGTGTCTGAAGTCGCGCGTGTGTCCAGGAGCCGTTCAAAACTAGTTTGCCAAGTCAAGCGAAGCAAGTTTACATATATTTTTATGTTTTTTTGTGAAGATTTAGTGAAGACATATCACCACGGGTCCTATGAATGTTATCAAGGACGGTAGCAAGAAGAAAAGGGAGCCGCTTTCAGTTTGGTTTTCAAAGCAGCCGGTGCCGAGAGGAATCATAAATTAAGGTTATGTGAGGTTTAATGTCTATTTATTTCATATTTTACTTCATTTACATGTCTTTTCTAAATGTTTTGATTGTTTTTATATGCAACAATATGATTATAGTGTTGGAAATTGGCTAGTGTTACACCAAGTGGCTGCACATCGATAGCTACCAAGTCAATACGGCAGCTGTAGAGTCTAACTAGGCAGCTAGCGCTAATTAGAACGTACTTTGCACTGAAGATGGGATCTGGGGTTGAGCCGTAACATCATGTTAAACGCTAGTTCATTGCGCTAAGTGTGTTTAGCAGCACATGTGTAACATTTTGTCTGGCCCCTTTTGTGCAGCAATGCCTGATGGGACAGAAAAGTATTAGTTATTAATGTAAGAATTCAATCTATTAAATGAATGTGTAAAGATCAGACACAGTATCCTCATTAGCATAGTTTATTTTTACATCTTTGCACACATGAAATGAAAACAACAACAACAACAAAAATCAGTTACTGGTGTAAATATACAATTAAAAATAAAACAATTACACACTTTATCTTTAAATACAGCAAACACATTTTTATATCTCTCACTATTTCAAATAACGAAATGTGATTCTGTAAATAGTTTAGATCTGTCAAAAAAATCGAATATACAAATCTGCGTAGAAAAATATAATTTATGAGCGTCGGCCTATCCGGTAAAATCGAGCAGTCAGTCACGTTTGGAGAGATTTTACGTCTCCTCAGTCTCACTTCATCTCTGTGAATCCTGAATCCCATCGTTAGGCTTCTGAATGATCCAAAGACAAATAAATTATTGAACGAAACACACACTCTCAGGATTCCCGGGTCACTGAAGAAGTGATTCAAGGGGAAAAATCTTTTCAGCGTTAATTATTAAGACACCTTTCCTCACCTGTTCATCATTTTGCTTCGGTCTGTTAAGCTAATGTCGCTAACGAAGGATTGGACATTTAAGCATAGCGATTAGCTACACAACGATACACACCTGCTAATAACGTGACACACAGTTTGACACAAATGTGTCACAATTATCGGTTTGTTTCGGTTCGAATGATGCTAACTGGTGTGGGTAACTGTTAGCCTGGGTAGCATGTAGGTACAGTATATCATATCTTAAACTTGACTACGTCTGAGGTATATGTGGAGTCTGTGAAAAAATTTTTAATTTATTTTTTCCCTCCAAAACCATTTCTTTTAGTTAATGCCACAAAGTAGAACATTTCAGTCCATAATGCTAATGCTAATATTAAAGCTAACTCTGAAGTATAAAACAGAGCAGTTCTTCGTTTCGAGCCCTTAGCATTTTAGCCATGATCTAGCATTTTTGGATTCAAGTATTTGGCTAACTTTATAAATCCAGTTCAGCTAATTCCGTTGTACAGAGTCACACAGAGCGTCGTACGGTTAGTTTTTGTTGGAAAGCCGTGTTGTTTGTCAGGCTGCTGGAGCTTGTTGCTAGCAAGTTGCCTTCTTCGCTAGGTTTAAAAGTTACACCCCCTCTTTGCGCTTATAACAAGAAGGACTGCAGCCTGTCATGCTAGTTAGCGATGTTATGAATCTTCGTGTCGGTCTTCACCAACTTTGAAAGCTATGGAAATTTATTTACAAAAATCTGACTGCGACAATTTCCATTTTTCTGACTGTAAGCGAGCATGACTGGGGCTTTAAAACGAACGAACAGTGAGCGATTATCTATACCATGCTAACTGGTGTCTATTCAAACTTTTCATTCAAAGTTAGCAAATTTTGCATTTTGGACTAAAATGTTCCTGTATGTTTAACGAGTCTCAGCTCGAGCTAGGAATCCCGAGTGGGTGAAAAGAGTCCCGGTCCAGCAGCCACATTCCAACCTGCAGCAGCATCTTGGGATACCAGTGAATCCCGTCCTGTTGCGAAGTAGTATTTGAATTTGGTACAATCCAGCGCCACCATGAGGTCGGCGTGAGCGTGTGACTCAGACGGAGCGGCGCAAAAGCCCAGTGCGCCCAGCGGTGCTCCTCCATGGCAGCGTAGCACGAAGCTAGCACACCGTCCACAACGATGGTCCCGTGTGCGGTGAGCGGCGCGTACGAGCCCCTGTCCTCCACTGCGTAAACACGCTTTACACGTGCACTCCCCAGGCGTCCCCACCCTTCCCAAACAAACACGTCCTGTCCGGGTTTCACGCCGCTTGCAAACTTTGCGACCATCCCCGAGGCAGCCGAGTCGTCCCGGATGAAGACCAGGTGCGCCGAAGTGAGCCGCAAGGTCACGTTCGGTTCCGATGTCTCAAGTACGAGGAATGTCCGGTGCGTGTTCGTGTCTCGGTCCAGGTAGCCGATGAAGTCACTGTACACGATGTTTCTCAGCTCATCTGCTGCGAGAACCCTATCGCCTTTCGTCAGATCCTTCACCTGCTTCGTGCTTCCATCCGAGAGGTAAACCAGTGCAGATCCAGGGAAGCAGCCGCCGGATTTAGCAGCGACAGAGTTTTCTGGTTAAAAACAACAACAAAAATAAATGCAGTTGTGAATTTGGCAGGGTTTCAACTGGTTTATTGTTTCAACCATATTTTTCAATGTAGACAGACTATTGAAAAGAAGACTTTTTTGTAATATTTCTACTATGGAAGGAGTCTCCAGTGTCAGCGTTTTGTAACTGTGAAATGTAACGCTGTAACTTTAAGATTTGACACGTCTTCAGGACAGAGGAGTTTACACTTCATAGCTTCTTTCTAGCTGTGCAAGAGTAGAGGCTGATGAGGAAACGACTGTTTATACAGTAGCTGCTAGAACATACATAAGAACGGGAACTGACTTGTTTTGTGGATGTTCCGTAAGATTAAATTCTGTATCAATAACAAACCAAAGTAAAGATGAAAGGATGTGCTATCAATACAGAATCATTCAACATGGCCGCTGTTTTTTGAAATGAAGTAACAAATTCAAAGTGGTTAATTACAAACAGACAGACGCTCATTCAGTAACGTCTGAGTCTTTCTGCAGCGTTCTGTGGCCCGGGTCAGGTGTGTTACAGCAGCACAATGCGTAGTTGTGATGTAAATGTCTGTGTTGAGAAGCAGGAGGCATATTGTCATTCTAATGGAGTCGCAGGCTGCTCCGGCACGATCCCAGCTCGTTTATTTAGGTGTTTATGTTTCAAAAGTTTTGTGTGACTGTTTGCTCAGGTGCACACACACACACACACACACACACACACCACACACATACACTGACTGCAATACACAGCTCAGAGCAAACATGCCTCATGCCAGGCATTTGTATTGTAATCGCCTAGCAGATGTGTGTTGATTGACACACACCAGAAATCTGTGCCTTAATCCCCGATTCTTCCTCTGAATGCACGCGGAGGAACGGAGCCAATCGCTCGAGCTGCCAAGCGGACAGTGAGGAACGACACTAAAAATAAGTGGTTTACATTCTAACAATTTTTTTGTAAAAATCTTAAATCTGCTGTCCAGATTTACACAGGAGGTGAATTTTTTATCTCGTTTATATATTATTTTTGTTGTAATCTAATTTGACTGAAAAAAATGCAGGAATTCTTGAATCTATCCAAAGCTATCTACTTGTATAATTTATAAACTAAGTTTACAGCAAACCAAATATAAAATTATCAAGTATATTTCTGGCCAAATTTTCTTGTTCTATTGGCAGAGAATTTTACTTCTTTCAAGAAATCAATCCCTTAAAATTCCAAAAAAAAAAAATTTGGAAAAAATTTTGGTAACATTTTATTAGAATAAGCCTAAAAATGTTATATTTGCTTTGTTGTAATCTTATTTTCAGAAAGTGTAGATAAAAGTATCCACATTTAAAATATTTTCACTTTTTTGCAGTGTTCTTTCTTTTCTTTTCTTTCTTTTCTTCTTTTTTACTCTTAGAGGTTTTAAAAGCCTCTAAGACTGTGAGTAGACTGTGAGTAGAGATGAGGTAAAATAAATAAATAAATACATCTCAATTAATAATAAGTACAAAGAATTGTGCGCTACTAGACGTCCCATGTCTCCTCTAATGGATGTAGTCAGTCCGAGGCATGTTGGATGTCTGATGTTTGTTGAAGGAGTAATGGTTAGCTTTATTTAGCAAAATTTTAATAATCTGAAACAAAATGAAATAATTGTCCTTAAAAATGGTTAAAATTTGTATTTAAGAAAAAAACAGTTTTTTGTTTCACTAAGGTGTAAAATTTCATTAGTTGTAAAAGGCTACAGGTTAATTTTGAACGGGTGAATTTTCAGATTTTTCTGCAATACGTAACAACAGTGAAACATTTAAAAGAAAAGCGCAGGTTTTGAGCAACTAAAAGTTATGTGGGTGGCGTCTTGGAAAAATGGAGTAGAATAAAACTTTTTAGAATATTTTATTTAATTATTTTGTTATTTAAATGAATAAAATATTCTACTCCTCTTAAGTTGGACATTACAGAGGTGACATCATACTAACATTTATTAACACATTTGTCTTTTAGAAATATGGACTTTTCTAGCTTCAAGATTAAATTTTGGCTAATAAGTCTATTGTTGTAGCACCCCCTACTGGCACGGCTCATTTAATTAAGTTCATCATCTAAGCGTTCGCACCTTTATATATATTTAGAGAAACGAACATGACATGACTTGAAGTTAGATCCCGAGGTTGAGTTCTCGCTCACCTGCTTTGACGGAGCAGTGTATGTGTGCTTTGGATTCGTAATAAACCCAGTCGAATCCGGCCTCCACGGCGAGTCTCGACAGCATCCCGTACTTTCTCTTGTCTCTGTCCGACGTCGTGATGTCCACCGCTCGGCCCTCGTAGTGTAAAGACTCTTCAAAATGGTTGCCGTCCTCGTCCCAGGCCTCGGTCACGCGCAGCTTCACCCCGGGCCACTGGTTCATCACAGAGATGGCCAGCGAGTTCAGCTTGTCTTTACATCGCTGTGAGAGACAGAGGTGAAGACGGAGACGGTGTGTGTCAACTCGTGCTGTTGTGATTAGACCCTGAGCAGAAGGTTATTGATCCGCTCTCGTCTGAGCTCCCGATCAGTCAAAATGGTTGATTAATGCAGAATGAAAAGAGACGATGGTAGAAAGAAAAACATCGCTGGCAAAGTTCCCCAAAAGAGTCGGAGGAAAATTATGAACTGTTTTGCAGCTAATTAGCGATCATCGTCCGGCCCGGTGACTCCAACGGGTCTGCTTTTAAATATAAGTAGTTGTATAGTAATTACCCCCCTGACCCTGGTGTTTTATTGGGGTAAAGTGTGGCGTTGGTTGTGTGCCACATATGGAGAGTCTGATCAATAACTTGGGAGGATAAATCTAGCTGAAAACAAATCCAATCTTGATTTAAGCTAAATCCTAAAATGGAAGCCGACTGGATCTGTTCCACGCCACATGACTGTAAAAATGATCAATTAATACCTAATAAGTATGGATTACACAGCAGGGACACACTGATCCTCTATTGGACGTGCCGTCCACCTCCTGCAGAATAAACACACTGATATTATAGCCTATAAAGTGTAAGGGCAATAACTCAAAGAGCTTTCTGTTTCAGGTACTGATTACAACCTTGAGACGTTTCTTAACACATCAGATATGAAACACGACTGCAAATCGTTCATTTCTGGATGTGTACCTACTTCACAGAATGTTATAACACCACTTAAAAGCCTATGAAGTGCACTTAGGGAGCAAAATCCCAAATAGGACTGATCACCTACAGGATAAACAACAGGACAGACGGTAAACATACCCTACAAAGTGCACTAGTACAAGTACACTTGTGTAAGATCCCAAAAGCTTCCATATTAGAAAAAACACCACAATTTACAGAGTGTGAAAAAACAGTGTCATCAAGTGCACTTAAAACATGCAGATCCTCAATACCAGCTGATATTTAGTTCCTTTTGAAGTGTTCTGTATGTCTACAGGGGTGTGAGCAGCAGGATCGGGAACTGGAACATGGTTCATTACTGGACAATGTCATATGTATTTACACTCTATATGAAGTGCACTTGCATCTCTCCTAACAGCAGTTTATTTGAGCTGAAGTGTACTTATATACTGTATGGGTCAGGCTTACCATATGAAGTGCACTTAAAATAAGGGGTGAAATAGCACGTAGCAAAAAATGCCAGTGGATATTTATTAATCTGGCGAGTGCCTTATATCAACATCAAATTTGGTGCTTAAAAAATATAATTTTATCTCCTAGGAAGTAGAAATTATAGTCATTTTCATGATCTGTGCTCAAATACTGTACATGAACCTGAAGTGGGTGTGGCCTTAATTAGACACTTCCTTCTTTTCTTTTTTTTTCTTATGTTGTATAAATTCAGACATTTGCTCTAGTTATTTATTTCTGCAACATTTTCTGATGAATTAAGTTGGTTTTGTTTTCATAATACAGTATATAAAGTTCGACCAGGCAGCTCCGACCAGGCAGATACTCAGGATGACGATAATAAACTGTTTTTTAGTCCTGTGAACTTCATGTCTGGCTCGTTGTCCACAACAGTATGAAATTAGAATCCTTTTGCTCATGCGACTGTTTTTTTTTTGTTTTGTTTTTTTTGTTTGTCCTGCATGAAATCAGTCCTGATGCCAAACCTTGAGTCTCGATCAGACGCTCTGTGAATATTTCTGACAAGCTTTACAAAAATGAAAAAAACAAAGGAATTGTGTTTATCATATTCATATCTGTATTTGTTTGTGTTTAGAACACTATTTTTAATTCCGTAATACCAAGTGCAAAGTTTTAGCATTAATAATCGTAACACAGAATCCATTCTCCTTCCTTTTGCACCCAGTTCTCCTCCATCTCCTAAACTCATGATCATTTCTTCACTCTGCACTAGTGGTTGTTTCATCACTGGTGTATGGTGTTTCAACTGGTCCATAATTCATCATATGGACTAAAGCTATTTCTTCTTTAATCCAACTTAATTTCCTGTGTTTATTTAAGCCTTTGTGACGGTGAGATCTGCGTGAGCATCAGGGATAAACAGAAGACACACACTCAGACGCAATGTAAGCACAAGACGCTGATGTGATTCACGAGAAGGGACGACTTCCAGATCTGAGAGCGAAGTCGTCACTCCTGATCCTAGTCCGGTTACACGAGAACCTTTAACCCTGTTGTGATTTGTACGTGTCTCAAGCACAGGGTCTTCTGATGGATGTGTCACTGCTACCTGAACAAACCTGAAGATGGACATTCTGGTATTTAAAATGGTGTCCGTCTGAAACAGTAGAATAAATTATAAACTTATAATATGCTTAAAATGTCAAGCATGAAATTTATTATTAGCAAAATTGCTTATTAGTTAGTTCGTTAGTTATCTGTTTGTCTATTTACTGTAGCCATTAGAGATAATGAGCCATTACATTAACATCATATTATCAGCATTTCTTTCTAGTTTTATGTAGTTAAAATTAAACCTAGATGAAAGTTTGCATTGTTTGAGCTTTAGATTAATCTCCGATTAATTGATTTATCTACCTACTGTTTACTAAGTATTTAGCAAGTCATATCAATCAAAGTCAACCACTCAAAACAAAACATTTATTATTATTATTATTATTATTATTATTATT
>JAOVVA010000024.1:18149944-18164707 GCA_028565275.1 Leiocassis micropogon
TTAGCAAGTCATATCAATCAAAGTCAACCACTCAAAACAAAACATTTATTATTATTATTATTATTATTATTATTATTATTATTTATTTGCCTATGGATTTATTTATTTTAAACTGAAATTAGATTTGAAAGAAGTGTTTGGAGAAGTGAATAAGAAGAACCTTAATTAAAACAAATATATAATACAAAAGAAAAGCATTTATTATTCATAAAAAAATATTGCATAACCTCCTGAGACCCGAATGTCCTTACATATGAGGACATGACATTTTCTCCCAACTACACAGTCTTCCATCGTCATACGAGGAGTGTTGGGTAATAATTATTTTGCCAAACTCCTTCTGGTTCATAGTTCATACTGTAGTTATCATGGCGCTCATAGAGAGAAACAATGAGGAGAAATTACAACGTCTGAGATATAGGGAACACCTTTATGTCAGGGACATTTTAAATTCCTTCAGTTAAAGCGGATAATTAATTAATATTTCTAATCTCTAATTTCTAATTAATATATCTCTCACTCACTCATCGTCTATACCGCTTTATCATGTGTACAGCGTCGCAGGGGGGCCTGGAGCCTATCCCAGGAAACTTAGGGCACGGTACACCCTGGGGACGAGGTGTCAATCCATCACAGGGCACACACACACATACACTTATTCACACACACTATGGGAAATTTGGGAACGTTTTGAGAACTTAATCTGCATGTCTTCGGACTGTGGGAGGAAACCGGAGAGCCTGGAGGAAACCCACCAAGCACGGGGAGAACATGCAAACTCCATGCACACAGAGACAGACCCTACGGTGGGAATCGAACCCAGACCCTGGAGGTGTGAGGCGACAGTGCTAACCACTAAGCCATTAATATATTAATCATCACTGATCAATAATAATAATAATAATAATAATAATTCTGTATCACAATGTGCACTTTGAGACTTTTTTTTCTATTAAAATATATTGATATAATTTTCGGGTCGGAACGCGCGCCGTTACATCTATAACCTCCCCAAAACATTTCATTATTATTTATGATTTATTATGATTTATGATTATTATTCCTATCCCCAGCCCTCCGTGTGTCCGTACCTGGGTCATGAGCCGGTCCGCGTTGGTGTTCTCCTCGTCCTTGAAGATGATGTCGGGGTTGTAGTTGGGGGTCAGCTCCTTGAAGCGCTCCGAGTTGCGCGTGATCTTGCCCTCGTACTTCCCGCTGGCGCCGAGCGTCTTCTCCGCCACGTTGGGGATGAACTGCTTGTAGCCGAGCGGTGTGAGTCTCTTCGGGAGTCTGCGCTTCCCGTAGCCCCGGCCCGGACCGCAGGCGCGCGCGCAACCGGCAAGCAGCAGCAGCAGCAGCAGCAGCAGCGCGCGCACGGACGAGCCGAGAGCCAGCTTCCGCAGCAGCAGCGCCAGGTCCATGTCTGCCTCCTCTCTGAGTGTCTGGGTGTGTGTGTGTGTGTGTGTGTGAGGGTCAGATCATACACCGGTGCCACGATACCTGCACTTCTCCTGTACGCGTCCCCGTGTGCGCGTCTCCGCGTGTGCGCCCTCGCAGAGCAGGTGCAGCTCGAGTGTGTGTTGGGGATGCTGGAGGAGAGGGAGTGTGTGTGTGTGTGTGTGTGTGTGTGAGCGCAGTGAGAGCTCATTGGCTGAACACACTCCGACCTGTAACTGTAACACAAGTGTGAGATCATCACAGAGGAGCAGGTGAGTCACACACACACACACACACACACACACACACACACACACACACACACACACACACACCAGGTCCCAGGTCCAAGTGTGTGCAGAGTGTCATCCCAGAACCACCAACACTCATCAACACCTCCTGTTACATCTATCTGCTCATCCATCAAGCGCACAACAGAGGACATGAACTGAGATGTGCATAAGTATTCGCCCCCTTCAACCATGCTCTTGTTGCACAACCCAGAAGTTAAATCGACTTTATGTTCACAAGACAGACCGTCATCGTGACCTGGGGATTTCTTTAATACAGTACAAAGTTAGAAATACAAAGTTAGAAGTTAAGGTTGCATAGATAAATAGATGTATTGATAAATAAATTAATAACTATATAGATAGATAGATACTTTATTGATCCAGAAGGAAATTTCCAACATCCAATACCAAGGATAATAACATAATAAACAATAAACATGTTATAACAATTACAGCTCATCACTAGTGAAGTCACATGTTCTTGTTCCACAACCTGAACCTACATTGGACTTCATGTCATGACGGTACACAAAACAGACTATCATAATGATTTTATTTATTTATTCTACTTTTTTTTTTATGAAGTTACAAATGTAGAAATGTTTGTTTAAGTATTTGGCCTCCATTTAAAGATGCATTTGTTATTAATAGTATTTGGCCAAACCTGCATCCAAATACATACACTTCAATCAGGGTCCCCCACTCCTTTTGCAGCTCTAACAGCTTCCACACTTCTTGGAAGGCCGTCCACAAGATGTTGGAGTTTCTGTGGGAATTTGTGCCCGTTCATTCTGTAGAGCGTTTATGAGGTCAGGTTCTGATGAGAAGGTCCGGCTCACAATCTTCACTCCAGTTCATCCCAAAGGTGCTCGATGGGGTTGAGGTCAGGGCTCTGTGTTTGGGCCGTTCGAGTTCTTCCACACCGAACTCATCACACCCTGTCTTTAAAGTCTTCGCTTTTGTGCACTGGGACACAGTCATGTAGGAATAGAAAAGGGCCTTCAACAAACTGTTACCACAGATTTAGTGAAGCATAGCATTGTCCAAAATGTCTTGGTACTGTATGCTGAAGCATTAAGATTGTCCTTCACTGGGACACACTGAGACACCTGAATTCAATAATTAACAGGTTTGGACAAATACTTTTGTCCATATTGTGTAGTTGAGTGATTTTGTTACATTTTAATCTTTAACATCAGTAACAGGTTGATTTTTATCACACATGCGGACACTGAATTGTTTTGCCCGTCTGAATTAGAACCCATGTCCCTGGACTAATCTTGTGCGCTTGACACCATTACCCATTACACACACATCTTTTGTCCCCTTATACTGTATCATTTGCTTGGAAATGTGAATCTAGTGAGTTTTAATGTTAATTTAAGAAACAGAAATTTACAGTAATTATTTGTAAAGTAAAGTTCTACAGTACACACACTTAGGTAAGACTAACCGAGGGTACGAGTACCATACTAAGGAAATGTACAGGATTCCTTTTTTTGGAAACTGTACATTATGGAATTAACTAGGATAATTTAACATTTAATTATTATGTTAATTAATTATAAATTTTCTGTTATAAACGCTCTGTATAAACGCAATCAAAAAGTGAAAGTTTTCTGTAAGATGTTTATTCTGCATTTATAGAAGGAGTCTCTGTCAGTGCTGTCAGAGGTAAAGCTATAGTTTTTTGGTTTGTTTAAAAAAAGTATTACCCAATTTGTTCACATTTGTTTGTCCAAGAGGAATTATACACTTAGGAATGTGCTTTTGTAGGAAAATAATCAACCTCAGGGATTTAACAGTGACTCGCTCAGAGGATCATGCTCACAGTTTAATGGCTGGAACGCTATAAGAACACACTCCTGAGCGTTTCTCGACACACTTAACACTCGTTGTCATCATGGCGCTCTCTCCGAAACGTCCGAGCGCTCTTGTAAGTCAGCAGGTATCTGGGGCAGACGGGGGGCTTAAAGGATTAGCGCACTCGAAAAAAAAATGGTGATGACAAATTTGTCTGAAAAAGTTTCACTAAGTTTTTACTAAACCATGCGAATTCTTCACCTCCATCATCTCTTCATCAGAACGATCTCATGATCAACACACAATACACACTGATCACCAGCTCATCAGCGTCTTCTGTATGTACAAAAATATTGCTCAAAAGTAAGTGCCCCTGCATGTTCATTTTACAGCCTCCATGCTATTGTTGTTTAAAATTTATACATTACCATAATTTTATTCATCATGAAAACATTTTTATTCATTTGTTATTTATCCAATAATTAAATCATTATTAAAATCAGACAAGTTGGCACGGCGGTGTTTTGGTTTCCAGGGATGAGAGTTTGTGTCCCGCCTCAGCTCTGTGCGTGTGTGTGGAGATCTGGCATGTCTTTGAGCATACCTGTAGTGTGTGTGTGTGTGTGTGTGTGTGTGTGTGTATGTCCTGTGATGGACTGGCACCCTGTTGATTGTGTGCCCCGTCTCCTGGGATAGACTTCAGGCCTCCCGCGACCCTGTATACAGGATAAAGCGGTATAGACGGTGAGTGAGTGAGTGAGTCACTTAAACAAATGAGCGTCAAATAAATCCTTTGTCCTCCTTTGTCGAATAAATTGCCAAATCTAGCACACTCCCACAGATAGCAGATGTTTACAGGAAAAAAACAAAAAAACGGTTAACATCAGTGACTCTCGTCATTTAGAAAATGAAACGTAAACAGGAAACGTCTCAGCGAGTCATAATGTAATTATTTTTGTGAATGTATGTAAAGTGTGTAAAGTGAATGTTTACACTTTAATGATGTCATTATAGAGCCAGAGCTCAGAGGTTTACGAGTACAGATGATTGGCGTGTCAGATCTAGGATCAGTTCTCTCCTACCTACAGGATATAACTGTTCGTTCAGATATTAAATCCTGAATCTGATCCCAGAGCACTCCTCTCTCTCTCTCTCTCTCTCTCTCTCACTGTAAGAAAACAACGTGTCCCTGATGATCGACAGGAGGCCGGGATGCCTTCAAGAAGTTAAAGCATTAAAATAAATTCAGCTCCTGGGAGGTGAGAACAGCTCTCTGTATCACTCTGTATGTCTGGTCTGCTGTTTGTTCTCCTTTTCACGCTCTTTAGAAATCATTTTTTTCCTCGCCGAGTCCCGTCACCTAAAAGGAATGAGCTCTGAATTCATGACACCTTCTCTGTTTGGACTTGCAGTGGTTCCACAGAATTTGCATGTAAGTGAGCAAAGCATCACCCTCGCACCGCTCTGTGAGGGCAGAAAGCCAGCAGCTGGGCAAAAAGAAGAAGAAGAAGAATTGCTTTTAAACAGTTTCTGTTTGGATTAACTTTTATTATATGTAAACTGATGTGTAGGTGTTAAACATTAAAGTGTACTGGAGTTCATGATTTAGAGAATGATGTGTCCATTATACTGTAAGTCATAAACAGTGTGTGTGTGTGTGTGTAAAAGTGTTTTGAGCGACTGTTGCCACCCTGAGGATTATTTTCCTCTAACATCACATCCCTGAGTGTTTTATTCCTCTTACACCACGGCAATGTGTCAGGGATTAACACTGTTATTGATGAAAGATGTCACGTCACGATTATTATTTATCTGTTTATAGTTTTTCTTCAAGAACGTCCATGAAACAGATTCTAACCTCCTTTACAGCACCTATAACGAGTCGTTTTCTCACCAGCGTAAAGAGCTCCTCTGCTCTTATATACAGTATTCAGCTTTACAAAGCCCTGACACCGGAGACTCCTTCCATACCTGTCAGATAACTCGAGTTTTCATAACATCGCGTTACGTCACGCATAAGCTTGCAGTTTTAACATTTTTGACGGACGGCTGTCAGAAGCATCTGCCACAAAGTAAACTCGCACATGCTCGTCAGGAAGCCGAGGTTCAGTCTGTAAGGCCTGCAGCGGCGTGCTGACTGGGGGCCGAGCGTCCGAGGGTGAACAGGTCGCTCGTCACCGTGACACTTCTTTACGTGTTTCGAGTTCCTGCGGTTTACTTGAGAGCCTGTGAAACGGCCCGACAGTCTGTGACACTAATGAGGTTCTAACTGAAGCAGCGGCGTCCTTCCTGCGGCGGTCAACACCAGCGAGTGAACCGTGCTCCGTCAGCTACGTGTTACACTTGTAGTTAAATTGAGCGGTGAACCCGAACACATCTCGGCCTCTGTGTTTCATTGTCTAACGAGCTCTCGGCAGCCGGCCGTCATCGGGTGCTGCCGTTTCCGCTGCTGCTTTTAACTCGGCTCAATACCTGCGGACAGCTCGCTCACTGGACCCTGGTGACCTGACGGCCAGGTGAGCTTCATAACCAGACACAGGAAATACTCGGGCTAACTATGATGAAGAGGCTCCTCGTTAACGACCAGAGGAAAAAATGTTGTGACTTTCTCCTCTCCGGTTCGAAGTCGTCCAGGGCACTTAATGATCTGTAAAATCAAATCACATGAATCTCATCGGTCAGTTAGTCCGGACATTACACCTCCAATCTGTCAGGTTGTGTGTGATGTGTGTGGCTCATCACTTGTTTACCTGAAAGAGAAAATATAATTCAGAATGAGTTTTACTGCAAAAAAAAGAAGCAAGTGGACCACCCAAGATGTTTTTTTAAAGCAAAAAACAACAAGATAACACATGATATCAACTTTGCTTGCTTTATTACTGCAGCAGCCTTTAATTTCTATACGTTATAAATGTTTAAGGCATCGTTTCATTACACTTTTTCATTGCATGTTCTTTATGTTTATTTTTTCATTAAAACTGTAAAAAAAAATGTCTGATTAACATCTATAATCACATTTCTGTTACTTAATGCAAATAAAAACACCCAGGTTACTTCTGTCCTGCGGCTCAATCACTAAAATGTCTCTTTAGCTCCGAGTCGACTCCTCACGCTCAGTTACTGAGAAGATTTAAAGTCCTGAATCAAAGAGTCGGCAATAACGAGCGAGACGTCGCTGCATTTTACCTCAACAGGAACAAAAACACCAAATTGTAGGAACTGGTCAATAAGAAAATGTTATTAGTGCGATTTATATTTTATGAAACAGTTTCAGTATGTTTTATGAAAAAAATCCATTTTTATTGTTTTCCACATTTTATATTAATACTGAAAACACTGAAATTATGACAAGGAATCTTTCGGAATCATGTGTCAAATAACCCAGAATATGTTTTATATTTAAAATTCTTTAAAGTCGCCTCCTTCTGCCTTGATGCCGGCTTTGCACACTCTGTTACTTTTGGATATTGGATTCTCGTGATCATAGCAGGACGTTTGCAAAGAGAATTTAGTGCAAGGACATGTCTCTCCTGCGACTCATGGAGAGCGTCAAAGACGATGGAGGCTTTGAGTTGATCGCTCTGTGGACGATTGGATCCTTTATATAATGTATAACTTTTTGTTTTTATTCTCTCAGTCACCATCATGAGGTCGTCACCTGGGACGGTTTTCCAACTATCCTGCAGGAGTTCCCAGAGGTGTTCAGTACCTGTTGGCTGCTTTTCCATCACTCTCCGGTCAACTCTTTCCAAAACATCTGAACTGGATTTAGAGCGAGTGATGGTGGAGGCCGGGTCACCTGATGCAGAACTCCATCACACTCCTTCTTGGTCAAGTAGCTCTTATATGACCTGGACGTGTGTTAGGGGTCGTAGTTCTGTCGGAAAACAATCCACTAAATGCAAACCAGACGGGACGGCGTGTCGTTACAGAATGCTGCCGTAGCCGTGCTGGTTGGGTGTGGCCACAATTTTGACTAAGGCACCAACAGTGTTACTAGCAGAGCATGGCCACGCCCTCACACCTCCTCTTGCATGCTTCACAGTCGGAACTGCACATTCAGGAACCATCTGTTCATCCTCTCTACGTCTAACAAAGACACACCGGTTAGAACCAGAAATGAGGACTCATCAGACATTAGATCAGTTTTCCACTGATCTAATGTCCATTCCTTGTGTTTTTTTGGTCCAAGTAAGTCTCTTCTGCTTGTTGTTCTTCTGAAGTAAAGACAGATTGTCTGTTCTCTTGCCAAAATATGAATTTGTACAGTATTTGTAGCAGCACTAAGTGGGCACACTGTGAACTGAAGGAGAAGGTGTCTCCAAACTTTTGACTGATTAACTCAAATGTGCTTTTTTCAAATAAATTCATGAAATTTATACAATAAGTGGCTAAAATATTCTCTCAGGAAATGAATTAACAGGTGGAGTCACGGTTACCATGGTAACGCTTAGCTCACACTGTATGTATTATTACTATAATGCATTATTAGTATTTAAACACATACACACAACATTTTAATGCTTGCGTACAAATAATATCTGATCCTTTAATTGTGTTTTTCTTGTTAGATACATTAACATTGTTTATGTAATTATGACTATTTAATGAAAGTCATGGACACAAATCTTACGAGATCATTCCCATACCCTGAGCGTCCTTCCTGCCGACGGTGCGTCATTACAGAGCACCTATAATCCTAATTAAACCCGTCACGGCTCCACTAACTGCAGCCAGAAGAGTGTTTAATCAGTGCGACTCTAAATGCTGAGTGTGTGTCGTGTAAAAGTAACACACGCTATGCATTAGAGATGTGACTATGCATCAGTGTGTATACACTGCGAGACACACACACACCCTGTTATATAATAGGGACATGAGTGTGTGTGATGTCGTCTGTGAGTTTTGTGACAGAGACGCTCAGTGTGTCTGCGTTCCCGCGTCCCTGATGTTGTTCCGCAGAGATCAGCGATTTCTCATCCAGACAAATCAGTAAAATAGTCTGAGGCCGACGCTGTGTGAGTGTTTGATACGCGATGCACTGAAGTCAGAGTGTTGGGAATAAACGCACCAGTTCGCTCCGTCTTGTGAAAACGAGCGGCGCCTTTCATTAGCTCACAATGTCAGGCTGCGGCTTGGATCGAACCGTCTGTCGCTATAGTAACCGTCAGCGGCGAGTGATTGCGCAAGGTGAGGTGAAAGAGTTCTTCATGTTTTTTTTTCCCCCTTCCCCGAGCTGTCGAAGGCAGACGGGATCGATAAACAGGCCGAGGTGATGAGGACCGACGCTGAATCCCGCTCGCTCCCGCTCCATGCTCAGCATTTGTCCTGAGTCATTACCCATACTTCCACCAGCGCAAGGGAAAGAGGCGGCGGCGGCGTGCGTGGGTCGGCACGGTTTGTGGCTGCGTTTTTATTACGGCTACGTGATTAGTATTGATCGCATGAAGCGTCTCGTCAGCTGATTAAAGCCGAGCTGGTTGATGTTAGATTCCTGTTATTGCAGAAACACGGCCAAGCAGAAGCTATAAAATAAAAAAGTAGTAATTCTAATGAGCGGGGGCGATGCAGGCGGATTAAATGGCAATGGAAATGCTTTTATTGTTAACCTGTTAACCTGATTTACTGTGAACCTTACGTCTTTACACGTGTTTATGGAGGTAGAGTCACGTGTTGAGTTTAGCATCATGCTCTGGTTCTGACTCTGAGCACACTGTCCTGATGGGGTGTATCGGGGGGGACAGACGGGGGGGGGGGGAACGTTGAGGCCTGGTGCAGGTCAGATCATTTACAGTAGAGCTGAACTCCACCAGGACAAAGAAGGGAGATGGTGATTGTAGGCTCCACTGGGGCTACAGCTGCGGCTGACCATCTGGACATGATAGTGACCACTGAGCATCTCTACGAAACGGGTTTCTCTATCTCATTAGACTGGGCTCCTTTAACATCTGTAAGAAGCTTCAGATGTTTTACCAGTCAGTTGAGGAGTGTCCAGTCACAGAGCGGCTCAACTGGACACTCAGAAGACTTCTTCCTCTTCATCTTTCTTTTTTCCAGCCTTGGATGACTTTGTCATCACCTCCAGTTTACATCGCTCACCTTTTAACAAGTTTGCATTATTTTTTTTAATGAATTTCTTTGCATTTATTTATATATCCTGATTTATTCTGTTATTCCTGTTATTTAACATTGTTACTCTAAAGGTCATCTTCCCCTTACAGTCTTTTGTCTGTTTGCTCTGTATACGTGTCACAACGTGAGATTATATCAAGAAATGAAAGAGGCTTTAAACACGGAGAAAAGTCTCATGTACTCTCTTATGGAACTATTCTTTGATTTGTTGTTCTTCATTAGCTCTTTGCATTTCTGTGGAGCTTCTCTATCACGATGGGCGTTCAAGTCAAACTGGGACTGAAGTTTCTGATGAATGAAGGTGTAAAAGCGATTGAATGACGATCCGTTAAAGGAGTTCCTGGGAGGCCGGCATTTCAGAAATGACTCAGACTCAGAGAGAACGTTCTACCTTGATGGAGTCCAAGCTCTAGTGAAACACTGTGATAAGTGCGTTAGTGTATCAGGGGATTATATAGAGACATAAAGGGAGTTTTTACTCTCAGGACTGAGTTCTGTTATTCTACAGTGTTATCAGTGTAAAATATATTCTCTCCTCATTTTTTTATCAAAAGTCCCGCTTTAACTCGTCTATTATATTTCAATCTTTCTTCATTTTGAATTAAACTCCTACAAAAGCCTTGAAAAACCCTTTTATCTCTAGATTTCTAATTGTATATTTCTGCATATTGATCTTCTGATAGATTCTGTTTTAAGAAGAAAAACATGAGCAATCGTTTGGAGTTGGTCCCAAACACACTTAGTCATTACACACACTTTTAGAAAGTTTTTTTTAATGGTTCTTTAAGGGCTTCTGAGTTAAATCAGGGTTCCAGTAAGTGGTCTGGATTCTGATGGGACACGTTTCACACTTGAGGGTCCCATTAGTGAGACGAGCGAAGAGCCTTTAAGGTTTGTACAACTTCTCAGAGTGTGTAGAGCTGCAGTGAGACGTGAATTCGGTGTGTTTTGACGTTTATGTTCTCCATGTGCAGTATTTTATAATTTTTTTTTTTTTTTAGTTTTTTAAAGTTTGTTGGCCAGAAATCTCCTGAGCTCTGCAGATTAAAACATTGTTTTCAGACTAATTGTGAGAAACGAGGAAAGGAAAGCAGATTAGCGGAGCGACAGGAATGCCAGAAATCCGGCCGTATCAGGGTAAAGCTGCTGCGTTAAGCTGTTGTGGCCCGATGCTTGTCCTGATTAATACTGCTTAATTGTTGAAGTTCAGGAGATGGTGTTCTGCTCCGCCACTAGTCACGTGGCGGGCGATAGCGTCCAGACGCACTGATGATATCCACTATGAGCGCGAATCAAGCAGCGCTAATTCGTCCTGGTAGCTGTTTCACGTGAAGTGACGTTTTCGTGTTCCGGCGCAGCGACTGGTTTCGGGTTTTCTGGTGTGTGGTTAACCTGGTGGTAATGGCGATGAGGCGGCGTGCCTGTGAGCGCTCGTTCTCGTCAGGGTTGTTTCTTTTCAACACGTTGTTCAAACAATTAGCGACGGTGTGTGTGAAGTCTGACTAATAGCTCGTAATGTTTACACAATGTGTCTACGCTTGTTAGAGAGAACGCCGAGGACTCTCCTGACTGAAACTCGTTACAAAAGCAGAATTCTTCACATCGACAAAGCTACTTAAAGCCTGATTAAAGTTGTTTTGCCGTGACGTGTCCCGCGCTGAGCTCCATCAGGAAGTCGAACTCTACTGGATTTAACAATCGTCTCTTTACCATCCTTATTATATTTCACTAAAAATTAAATATCATCATCATTTCAGGATGTCCTTGTCTTTCTCAGCTTCAATCTATGACCATATTCTGTAAAGTTACAGTGAAACGTCCTCGAGCTGTGTGGCAGCTCCAAGCCGATTTCAAGGGAAATGTGTTCAGGAATTAGCGCTAATACTTAGTCGCTTACTGATCGCTAATAAGATTTATTTCGATTTCATAATCTTTTTTTTTTCCCCCTGGACAAGGGAGGAGAAAAAAAAAAAGAAAAAAACTTAAACCACACAACCTTTCACCCCGAACACGTCTCGGTCTGGTTAAACACAACGACCAGCAGCGAGGACGGGGTCCAAGCACCGGATTACAATACAGGAGCTGATGTGGGAATCAAGATAAAGTGGAAATATCTGATTTAACAAAACATAATGCGTGATACGTAAAAAACAAACTCTGTGATTGTGTATGAGTGCAAATGCTGACTGTAGTTTTGCACAAAGTATTGGCCCCCCTCTATCCTGTGTAGTGACTGGTTCAGGGTGACCGTATAACTTTCACTAGGTCAAAAAACTGTGTGAGTGGTAAAGTTTAATAATAAAGCTGCACAATACAGGGGTTTTACTTTTTAGTTTTTTGCTTTGATACCAAACAGGTGTATGTTTATTTTCATACAAAAAAAATTATGTATTGTGATGTTTTCAGATGTTTCAAATCCGAAATCATTAAACTGACCCCATTTTTGGCTCATGGTCTTCGTGAGCGTTAAATCCGTATGTTTTAGTCAATTAGTACAAAGACGGAATAATCTTTTGCTAGCGTGTCTCTTGTTTGTGATCATGTGTCGCTGGTGTTCCTTGCAGGACAGTCGTCATTTGACATTTTGAGTTTTTAACGTCTTTGGTTAGCAGTAGCAGCTACTGTAGTACCTCATGCAGGTTCTTTAATTCATTGGTGAGAAAAACTCTCCGTGTTTATACACGCCGTGCAAAATAAACCTTTATCTCCACATGATGAGTGAAGTGTGAAAGCTGGAGAAACGAGACGGTCCTGTCTCAAAACAGAAAATAAATCCCTAGTAATACAGAATGATCCTGTGACTAAATCTTGTTTGTGTCTGTTTCATTTCACAACCGGTCTCGACGACGGCGGCATGTAACCGATCGATCTGATGTTACGTAATCAATCAGCAGGTTTCTGATAGGGTTCGAGACCTGTGAAATGTTTAATGAAGCACATGGGCTGATTATTTTCCGCTTGGAGTTAACATCACGTATCAGAGTAGAGCCGATAAACTGCGTAAACACAAGAATATTTACGAGCAGTGGGCGGTCCCGGTGATAACGAGATGCGAGTGGGAGAGGGACAAAAGTGACTCTAATTGAGTAAAATATATGAGTCTTTTTTTTTTCTAAGAAATGTCCAAAAAATGTCTTAAAGTAAAGAATAATAAATCTAATATAATAAATGCATATAAATGATGAGTAACTGATATTAAACTAAGGAGTTGTTCTCATTCGGTCTGCTAAACAAATGATCATGTCTCTTTGCTTTATCTGCTCTCATCCTTATTGATTTTGTGCAGTGTTTATTCCACACACACACACACACACACACACACAGACGTTCGGACAAGCGGTGCCAAGCAGTGGGCATTTCTGGCAGTAAAATATGAATCAGTGCCGTGCGGTCAATAAGTTGTCAGGTGCTAATAAGTGGCGTCGTATTTTCGTGATATGTGGAGCGCTCCATCATTCTGAGTGCTCGGAGATTTATCGAAAATCCATCGCCGTTGCGACTGGAGCGTGAGGTAATGCAGCACTTAGTAAATGAAGTAAAAAAAAAAAAAAAAAAAAACTTTTATTGAAATTTATTATTTAAATTGAATTCCCAAAACTCTTTCAATCCAAACTTTGCAATCTGAAATCATGAATCTGGACGCGTAATTATCCTGAGATTCCTTCCATCTCCGTCGTCTGCGGTCTCTGTAATCATGATGAGATGAGCGCTGGCGTTATTTACAGCCCATTAGCGCCCGGTGTCCTTTGAGACGCCACCGAAGTCCTCGCATCAGCTCCTGGTGCCGTCGTTACGCCGCCGCAGAAACAAGACCGTCATCTTCTACACAACGCTACCGTAAATACATCACATGATGCTTTCGCTCAATACACTGAAGCAGGAGCTTTGTCCTGAGATCGACGCGTCTCACGTGTCCTCCGGGGGAGACGTGATTCATTCTGATTATCCTGATTGGCTTTTATCACTGTGAGAAATAGTTAAGTTTTTATGGCTGTGGATAATTAACGACAGTAACGCTGTCTTTTTCCGTGTCGTTTAAGTCGTTCCATCACTCATCTCGTGTGGCTCGTAACGAGGCGCGTGACACCCAGGAAGTGTCACATGACTGCGGGTCAACTTGTGCAGGAGAAGGGCTTTACAGAAGAAGTAAAAAGAAATAATGCTTAGGGTCTCGAGACGGAAATACAGGTGTAAAGTCTGCAGTTTGCAAAGGTGCCAATATTTATGGTTCGGTTGTTGCATTTACAATTGGTGACTCGTTGCTATGGCGATTGTAAAGACAATTGAAAAAAAAAATTTTTGCAACTTTTGTTCATGAATAAAAATAAGATGTCTTTGGTAAAAATAATAATAATAAGGAAACAATGCAGAATAAAAATCAAGAATAAAAAAGAAGGTGAAACTGGACTGTTTTGTAAAAAAAAAAAAAAAGCATATCTGTCTATCATTAGACAGTAATCCGCGTTACTTACAAGGACATACTTGTTTTTCTCATCTAAATCATTTCTAATGCACAGCTCCGCCTTCAGACATTAAGCCACGCCCCCCTGATATGACTCTGACGTAGGTTGTGATTAAGGAGACACACACTCTGGGATGAGTTACACATGCTAATCTGATCGCTGTAAGCTTTTACTATATATTATTAGCGCTATGTATTACAGAACCTAGAGCAAAGTTCAGGAGCTAGCGTGGATTAGCACTGGCATTCCGCGGTAAGGTGTGAGGTAAAGTGTGTACATTTCATTTTTGCCCCGCGGCATGTCTCACGGTTAACCGTACCGACGCCGCCCCAACCTGCGCATCCTCATGAATCAGGATTAAGGTGCAAATCTTTGCACTCAGGTTATTATAACTCATTTGCAGGCCCGGGATTAGCATCGACAAGAAGCTCCCTGGCGCGAGTGATCCGTCTTGCGTTATTCACAGCGAAGGCAGACGAAAGCTCGTCCCATCGCTGGGAAAAGGCCTGCAGCTCTACACGCCGAGGATAAAAGGAAAGTGATGGAAAGAAGTTGGGGATTAGGCGAGGATCTGTGTAGATGTGTCATCTGTCATCGCCAGGTTCGCTTTTGTCTCGCCGGAGAGGGGGGGTGGC
>JAOVVA010000024.1:18173102-18183460 GCA_028565275.1 Leiocassis micropogon
TAATAATAATAATAATAATAATAATAATAGTAGGCTTCCTTTATCTAACAGGTTTCTTGCACTAAATAATCTCAAGGAGCTTTCCAGGGACTATAAATGAAAATACACATAAAAGAGATTTATAAATAAACCCTAATAAATGTAAGTAATTTAAGCTAATAAATGTAACATGTATGAAGAAAAAAAAGACAGGCATTTCTAGATTGATTGTTCAGACATTGATTGTTCATCCTTTTGAGCTGTTATTTAATAACTGGTGATAAAATAGATTTAAGGCCTGACGGGACGTGATGTGACTTATAAAAGGCTGGAGAGGAACTCTGATTAGCGCTGCCAGAGTCGTGGCCTTTAAGGGAAATCATAATGTTCACATGTAGTTTGTGGGTTCACATTCTGAAACCTAAATATTGTGTGAGTGTGTGTGTGTGTGTGTGTTTGTGTGTGAGAGAGAGAGAGAGAGAGAGAGAGAGAAAGTCAGGAACTGAAATGAAACACAAGTCACACACCTTTGAGGTTTACAGCATGCAGTTTATTCAGCAGCTTTCTGTAAAGAAGCATTCTTTGGTTTTGTTTATTCTTTGATGTTGTTTATTTCTCTCAGGAACATCTGGACTCAGGGCACATCTGTATGTTTAAAATGGCAAAATTTTAAAGTTAATTTAATCAAAGATAGCAGCATGGTTTGGCTTAGTCCTCTGTTATTGGACGAGCTATGTTTTTTCATCAATTCATCCATTTTTTGATACCGCGTACCCTGTGTGTAGACCGGATTCGAACCTGCAACCATGGAGGTGTGGGGCACCAGAGCAAACGAGCACACGCCGTGCAGTACAAAGCCAGATATGATTAGTTACAGCTACTGGTGATAAATCAGAAAGACTGAGTCTCCTCCAAATCTGGTGGCACAAGTCTTTTTTTTTACAGCCTGCAGCATGAATAAACACGGTGTGTATTCATCTCTGTTTGATGATGGAGGAAGGAGGAAGAACTTCTCACTGATGATCTGTACGTAATCACAGCAGCTCGTGATGTTCCGAGTGTGTAATCTGTGGGTGTGGACTGAGAGAGATGTTTCACAATCCAGCGTAACGAGAACCAGATGAAAGTTAAAGATGTGAAGAAGCACCTGCTTCCTCTACACTAACTCCACTGTAGTGACTCAAACACTTCAACAGCAGCCCGAAGCCTCGTGTCGTTTTTCATCTCCAGCTGCTAATCGCTTTTCTGCTTCTATTAAACGCCTAAAAAGCCAGAATAGATATATTACCAAATTAAATGTTTGGAACTAAAGGTAATGTCACACAAAGATCAACTCCTGACATCATAATTAGTAAGATAAAATTTATAGGGATCAAATTTACGTTGTTAAAATTTTCTCATCTGAAATGAGCCACAATTATAAGATATATATATGTATTATTATATATTATTTTATTATTATTATTTTTTTAAATTATTATTATTTTTTTATTTCACAAACACTGAAATATTAGAATATACACTATGTGGCTAGAAGTTTGTGCACCCTGACCATCTCACCCATATACAGTATTCTGGTTGAACGTCCTGCCCTGTATTCCCCGTGTTTGCTGATATCATGCGTTCCTCAGGACATTTGAGTTCTTCCACTTCAATACACTCAAATTCTAATTTAATTTGTCATATACATATAAGTGTTACAGCGGTACCTCAGCATAGGAAATGTGATCCGTTCCCGAGGAAAGTTCTTAAGGTGAAATTTCGTATTGTGAAATGCATTTTTTCCAAAGGAAATAATGTAAATGCAAATAATCCGTTCCAGCCACTCAAAAATATTACAAATATTACCAATTTCCAACACTATAATCATATGTTTGCATATGATTTAAAAACTATCAAAACATTTAGAAAAGACATGTAAATTAAGTTAAATATTAAATAAATAGACATTAAACCTCAATTAATTTATGACTCCTCTTGGCACCGGCTGCTTTAGACACCAAACTGAAAGCGGCTATTTTTTCTTCTTGCTACCGTCCTTGATAACATTCTTCAGACGCATGGTGCTACGGCTTCACTAAATCGTCAAAAAAACGACAAAAAAAAATCCACAAAATAATATGTAAACTCGCTTCTCTCAGCTTTCCACTGACGCAAACATGTTTTGAATGGCTTAGCCGGCGTTCGGTTTGGCTCAGTTTGGTCGCTTTTAAACTGCTTGTAAATTTTCAGTCCTTAAGGGGAAAATTGTTGAGGCGGGGCGTACGTATGCTGAGGTACCACTGTATGACCATGAGTGATTACAATTCATTTATTCTTAACCTTCATCGTTAGTGGGTGGGACAAACCATAATATCTTACAGCGGAGGACATTTTAATGTAGTTCTCAGATTTAAAAATAATATTTATAATTATGGATTATCAGGGCCACCATTAAAAAAATAGTTCTGATGAAATTTTACTTTAGTTAAAATTCAAAATTAAGGTCAGGATTCTGAGAAAAAAACTCAAATGTTTTTAATTGTGGCACTAATAATCCATATTTATTGATTTATCCTTGAACACTTCAACATCTAATCAATTCTGAGCACATAATCCCCACATGCTTTTCCCAGACCGGATGTGACGTCACACACCTGCAGGTTATCAGCAGCATTTCCGGTGAATGCGCCAAACCGAGCTACTGTTTACTGCTGAGAGAAAAAAACAAGGCTGCTTAAAGATAATCCCGTTTAACACTGTTGGAGAGTTAAACCTTCCGCCTCTGACAAAAAAACAAACAGGTATGTGCTTTTATTACTCTGTGTGGATTAAAACTCGCCAGCCATTGTGTGTGTGTTTTTATCCTTTCAAGGTGTCTTAGATACCCGAGCTAGCCATGCTAACCCTTCCCTGTTTAGCTATCAGCCAGCCTACCCGTATTCGGGAAGTTTCCGCGACCTGCTCTAGGATTGGATTGTAGTTTGATTCTGATTGGACGATCTGTCGATGTAAGAAGAGCTAGCCAATCATAGAAGAGGAGAGGGGCGGGGCTTTCGGAATAGTGCTGGAGTTAAAAAAAAAAAAAAAAACCCTGACGCGTCAGAGAGCAGAGCTACAGGCAGCTTAGCTCGTTCGAGTGTTAAAGTAAACCCGCTCTTCATCATTAATATTTAATAAAGATAAACAGGATGATATTCCAGAAGGCGTTATTAGTGAAGTGAATCGATTAGTCGATGTGTGTGTGTGCGCGCGCGCGCGTGCTAGCTTGTTATGCTAATCCTCTCAGACGGGAGATTCCATGATGATGCTGATCACTAAACTCTTCATTACACTGCGATGTTTTATATTAATACATATAAAAGTATTAAACAGTCTAAATAGTAGTATAAAGCTGTACTGAAATTAAACATGTTGTAAAAAGCTAGAACCTTCTAGAAGAGTGTGTTGAGGTTAAAAACAAGCGATCATACCGCGATACTGAGGATATTTTCACGATATGATGACCGATATTCTGGTTCAATTGACAGCAAAATGCGAAATTCAGAAAAAGTATGCCCTCATGATACACAGGTGGCAGTATGCACAGTTAAACACAAAGAGAAGAAAAGAACGAAGTCAATCTTCACGCTATTCCCAATATTATTGGTATTTTGGTAAAATATTCTGGCATACAGATCAATGATTAGCGATTAATAGAGATGAACAGGAGATGCATTCCGTGTGGTTTAAGTTTGTTTAAAAATAATAATTAGGGCGAATGACGGAGAGACGCTCTGCTCTCTGTTACGATGTAGCTTTTTGTTTAGTTTAATTTGATGTTAAATGTTAAACTCTTATATTTAAAGTTTAGTTTGTGTTGTTTAAATGTTGCGCTTGGATTTTAAGTGAGAAAAATAATGTTATAAGGAATGAGCTACATTTAATTACCCATTAAACTTTCCTTGAAGGTTTAAAAGTGTAACAAAAACTGGGGAAAATTTAATATTGGATTGGGATATTTATAAAATTGTGAACCTTACAGAATGGCAATTTTAATGGAATCGGCTCAGTGATGTCGTGATAATATCATGTTGGGAGGTGACTGCCGATTCCCGTCCCTAATGTGTCTGTAGGCGTGTGTGTATGTGTGTTTGTGTGTGTATCCACACCTGACCTTGACTTCATCAGAAGTATGCAGAGCAAGACAGTCAGGCACAAGTGGAATCTACATACCTCCTGAACACACCTTAATACACACATGCACAGTTCAGTCTTCAGTGTGTTCTTCCTCATTCCTGTGTACGTGTCTTCCCTTTGTCGAGTTGTGTTTAAAAGACTGCTATATGATAATTTTACTTTCATGTTTCAGGTCGTTTTCTGACCTGAGCGAGGGCGAGTGTATGTGTGTCTGAGAGCGTCTGCCTGCGTGTATGTGTGCATAAAGCCATGGTGGAATATTACCAGATATTAGGAGTGCCCAAAGAAGCCAGTCCGGATGACATCAAGAAAGCGCAAGTGTCTGATTTGTTTACACACATTCACACAGTCAATGTATATATATATAAATAAAAAAAAAGAGAAACAACTGTTTGTTGTTTGTGTTGTGTATTTTTAAGCATGTTATAACAGTGTAATAACCGTGATGCGCCTCTTTATCTCTCCATCTGTTACACACAGGTACAGGAAACTGGCCCTGAAGTGGCATCCGGATAAAAACCCTGACAACAAGGACGAGGCAGAGACAAGGTTTAAAGAAATCTCCGAGGCTTATGAAGTCCTTTCAGACGGTGAGTCCTGGATGAGCCTGTCGATAACGTCTGATAACGTATTGACTCTGTGTGATTATTAATTATATAACAGTTACACAGCTAGCAATAACGAGCTAAGGTCTGAGATTAAAACAAATGTCTAAGCAACTTTCACTAGACAGCATTTCATAACCAAAACACTCTAAACTGTTAAATATGATGTAATGCATCGCGGCATTTAGCACACTGACGACCTCAGCCCTTCTGGAAACCATTCTACAGTCGTCCTGATCGTACTCATGAGCTAGGATTGAAATCAGTAGCTCTGATCTTACATTCTAATGTACTTACCACAGAAGGCTGATCCACAAAACTGAGCTTTCTACAGTTTTAAAGGAGTTTTTTCTTTTTTTTTTTACACTACAATAGATAATGCAATTAGTGTAAGTGCTGAATAACGCACATAAAGATGTGATTTGAGACACAACCTCAGTTTGTTTAGTGAAGGCTTTTAAACAACGATGTTCAAGTTCAACTCCCCGTAACATTTTTGAATAAACCAGAAAAGGAAACCCATTTGTAAACGCGAGACATCACACGAGGTCGAGACCCGTAGTTCTTTTGTGTTTATTTTTTTAATTCTTAAATTAGCAGTGTTTAAAACCTTTAACACACACCCACACACACCTCAGTTAGCTATTTAAAATATGATTTGTTCAACATTTCTATCCTTCATAAACTCTTCCTCATGAGAAGCAGACCTCATCATGTTTAAAAAAGACTTTTAAAGTTGTGTTAATGTCTTTTCTTGTTGTTGTTGTTGTTCTTGTTGTTTTTTTCATGCAGCCAACAAGCGGAGTGTGTACGATCAGTACGGTAAAGAAGGCCTGTCAGGCGGAGGAGGTAAACCCAGTGAAATGTTTTTTTTTTTTTTTGTTCTGGTTTCCTGTCCGTTGTGGGATTTAAACCCTGGTGACTGAAAGAGAATGTGTTTTCGATGTGTGTATTGCAGCAGGACGCTACCATAACGGCGACGCCTTCCAGGGTTTCACATTCCGTAATCCCGAAGACGTCTTCAGGGATTTCTTCGGGGGTCGCGACCCTTTCGCTGATTTCTTCGGTAAGATCACACACATAATTGTTTATTATTATTTCCGTTTAATATTTGGTAAATCATGTTTTTTTACTAGACTTAAAAAAAATGCAACCTAGTAGTTTTATATCCATTTGCTGCTTTTCTTTTCTTTTCTTTGGAACTACAAACAGATATAAAAAGTAAAGTATGAGGTCATTGTTATGGCACATTGCTGTGGTTTAAGAGAAATCAAACACTCAGAGACAGCCTGTTCTAGGAAATTCTGAGCGGTAACAGTGACTGCTTCGTCGCGCTGATTAATTTCCTGTTACAGCATGACACACGCAGTGTTTATTCCTGCCGTGTTGTGCTTTAACATGTTGCGTCATGGAGCAGTAACGGAGCGCTGTGGTGTTCTGTGGTTCTGCTGTAGGAGACGATCCGTTCGGAGACGATTTCTTCGGCGGAGGTCGGCGGCAGCAGCAGCAGCGCGGGATGAGCAGAAGCCGGACAGGCGGCTCCTTCTTCTCCGGCGGATTTGGAGGGTTCGGGGGTTTCGGCGCCTTCCCGTCTTTCGCACCAACCTTCACATCGTTCGATACAGGTCAGACATCGCTGATGCGTCTGAGCTTTGTGAGCTTTCATTTCATACACCCGATCACTCATTCTGTGTGTGTGTGTGTGTGTGTGTGTGTGTGTGTGTGTGTGTGTGTGTGTGTGTGTGTGTGTGTGTCGTTTCAGGTTTCGGCTCTTTTGGTCACATGGGGCAGATGGGTGGAGGCGGATTCACGGCCTTCTCTTCCAGCTCGTTCGGTGGCGGAGGCGGGGGCGGTGGCGGAGGCGGGGGCAGCGGGATGGGGAACTTCCGCTCCGTGTCCACATCCACCAAATATGTTAACGGCAGAAAAATCACCACGAAAAGGTACGGGACAGGAGGAGAGAAACAGAAGCTCAGCTCAGGATGTGGTTTAGATCAGAGACATGACGTAGCACAATGACATCTGTTTACTTATTTTTTTTGGTTTGTTTTTTTTCTCTCTCTTCCCCCCACGTTTTTTATTTGTACACGCAGACTGGAGACTGGATCTAATCATGACTAAAAAGTGAATTTTGTGAATGTTTTGTTTCTTACAACGTCTCATTCCCTTAACGCTCCGTGTTTCTGCGCAGAATCGTAGAGAACGGACAGGAGCGAGTGGAAGTCGAGGAAGACGGGCAGTTAAAGTCGCTAACTATAAATGGTAAGGAACAGCTGCTACGACTGGAGCACAAGTAAGCACAGTTAGGACTCTAAACATCCATGTGCTTTTCCCTCTTCTTAGCGTAACTAGACGACCATTATCATACCATTTCCTGTTAGCGTTTTTTGTTTATTGTTATTATTATTATTATTATTATTAATAACGATTTTCTTTGTTAAACTATTTATGAAGCGGAATGTCAGTATTTGGTACGGGGGTGCTATTAATTTCTTTTAGGGACCATGGTGTAAAGTTGTTGTTTTTTTCCTCTACACTCCGGATGCACTTTGCTGTGTTGAACTTGAATGCACATTGCTGTTTGTGTACTGCTTTTGAGCTAAAAATGATTAACGAACGAACGAACCGAGGGGGGGGGGCACCGTGTGTTTAACAGGCACGAGTTCACCTTTTTAAATCTGACTCGAGTTAATAATCCTCGGTTTTCTTTAGAACCCTGTTAATAAGCTCGTCTCATGTTCTCATCTCATGTACACACTAGTAGAGTGTTGGACCAACTGTACTGATATGCAGTCTTATTATTATTATTATTATTGTTTTGTTTCAATGAGTGTTTTCATTAGTACCTGTACACCAGCCAATGATGTTCTTAGTCTTATTGTTGTCATGGAAACGAGTCTATAGGCTTGAGGTGTAAGTGATACACGAACCTTAATGAATTTTGTGGACTTTGTACGCAAATTTAAAAAAAAAATCAATAAATGTGAGTCCTTTTTTGAGGATGCGGCAGCTTCCGGCTGTGTGTGTGTGTGTGTGTGTGTGCGCGCGCGTGCACTGCATGCTACTAATATAATTGCTTCTGTAGGAGTTTAACATTTCAACAGAGAATCTTACAGCGTTCAAGTTCAGATTTGTTTTCTTGTGTTGATTTGTCAATCACTTAAAAAATTATAAAACGCATCATTCTTAGATTTTTGGCTGTAAAAAGGCAAATAAAAGCCAATTAAACATCAGCGAATCTGACTCTTTTACCGATTCGAATCATTTCATTTGACTCACCAGTCAGAGTTGATTCCTTCGTTCCCTGTTAACTTTTATTAAAACCTGTCCAACAAACCATGGACTGTTCTTCTTTTCCGCACTATTACCATTTACTACTAATATTAAAAGAAATCAGCTAGCTACTTCGTACACACCAGGATGTTAATGTCATCGTGCTGCCAAATTTGTGACTCATTAAGAAGATTCATTTACGTGATCCTTCCAAACTAAACTCCTGCCACTCTAGTTAATGCTCCTGGTTCGGGCAGGGGTGTGTTTCAGAAGCCTCCCAGATTTAATGAAGGTATTTGAACGATTAAAACCGACAACTCTGATCCACATGAATCAAAACCTTATTTCATATCTGTAGGCTTTGTCAGTAGGATGAAGCAGGAAATAGGCATCAATAAACAAAGGCAGAAAACAAAGCTTTTAAGTGTGTATAATATGGTAGAAGCAAAAATAACAAGGCTGCGCTTCTGAAACACTCCTGCTGGGGTACGAGGCTGTGCAGAGGACGGAACAAAGCCGTTGTTGATCTGCGGCCGGTGGAAATCCTCCATAAGAATGGGCTGAATCCTGAAGTGTGTGATGAACGTGGAGAACCAGAACGTTTAACTCCTGAGTCTCTCCTGGTTCTTTAAGTTGAAGTGTGTTGCTTTAACATAAACATAAATGATTTCGCACCCAATTAGAACACAGACATAAATTAAAATTAAAAAGCCGCAGGACAGTTTCATTTTAATATAGAGTAAAATTGCAATAGTGATCAAGGACACATTAAAAATTATTTTTATATAATAATTACTAGTAATAAAAAATTTTAAATTATGCAGACTTTTTACATTTTTAAATACCCATTTTATAAAACTTTCCCTCAATGATTACTCTGATCAAATGCTAACTAACACACGTGCAGGTTTTAAGTCCTTATGAAGACTAACCTTCACTCCAGGTGTGTTTGCTAACACGCATGTCCTTTTGCATGGATGATGTTCGCTCTTTTGCATGGACGAAGCACCAGCAGGGAGGGGTTAATCCCAAAAAAAGGGGTAAAATGGAAAAAGAAGAAAGAAAACAAATGAAAAGAAAATTCTGTACAGATTTTTTTTCCCCCTTCATGCATGCCCCGCCCTTCATTTCATGCCCCGCCCCCTTTCTTTAGGACAGGCCCTTGAGTTGGGTCTAGGGGAGGAGCGAAAACAGAACAAGTCACTTCCTGGCTCCTCCTCCTCCAGCTCCGCCCAGTCCAACTCCACCCAGTCCAACTCCACCCACACTCACTCCACCCAGAGAGAACGACAGACAACCAAAGGTCAGACTTCTATCTTTCTTTCTTTCTTTCTTTTTTCTTTATTTATTCATTTTGTTACTTTTTTTGTACTTGTTTTTCTTTTTTTATAAAATCTGAGAGTCTTGTTCCTCTCCAGACCAAAATGGAATGAAAAGGAAAAGACCAACGGCGAAGACTGAAACGAAAAAGTCTAAAGAGTCCTGAGATGTTTCTCGAAGCGAGCGGCGACCCCTGCTGGAGTGGAGAGTGTGAGCGCGGAGTGTGAGCGCCAGGGTGGTTGGAGGACCGGTTTAGTGCTTAAAAATAACTTTATTGAATTGCAACTAAAACTTGGTAACAAATTTCACTGTGTTGTGAGTTTCATTTTGTTAAATCTACTTTAAAATTAAAATTTACGGAATAGTCAACAAATAATGCATTGTAGTTAGAACTAGCCAAAAAGTAGAGCGATGTTTCTGATTGTTTGTGCTTTCTGTGTTTGTTTGGTGTGCTTTTTTTTTTTTTCATTCTAATTCCATGTGCTCCTGCAGTTAGTGTTTCTGTGATATTTTTTTAAATAAACTTTTATTCAGTTTTGTTCCCCAAAATATGATAAAAGGATGAATAATTTACACCACACGCCTCCTACGTTAGCCGTAAAACATGACGGATTTATTTATTTTGTAGTGACTACACTGTGTGTTTCTGTTTCTGACACTTTCCACATCGTCGTCACTTTAATAACCAGCAGAAAGCAGGAGAGGAAATGAACACTACGCTGTAACACCCGTGTATTTACACAAAATAAACTTTACTAAGCAGCTCAGCTGGAGCTTTAACACGCCGTTTGACCCCGGTGTCTGAGTTGCGATGTCACTTCCTCTTGGCCGTAACAGCGCGCAGTAGCGGGCCCCACTTGCTGCGGGCGCTCAGTTTGTGTGTGAAGTCATGCAGGACGCGAGGGCCGTCACGCTCCTCCGCCTCGGAGTTGATCTCCATCTTCTGCACGATCAGCTTCAGCAGGTTGTGCTGCTTCTCCATGCAGTCAGAGAGATCCTTCAGTCTATACACACACACACACA
>JAOVVA010000024.1:18207991-18219714 GCA_028565275.1 Leiocassis micropogon
TTCATCTTTATCCTTTGATCTACTTTTTCCATTTCTCATCTGTGATTCTCTCTCCGATTACCGAACAGGGAAATACATGCAGTATGAGCCAAAATACACAGCACTGAAAGTCGCACATCTCGAATGCAGGTGTGTGTTTGTGGGCGGGGCAGACTGTAGCTCCAGCCGTCGTGTTCCCAGGAGTGAAAAGGAAGTTGTGTTGTGCACTTGTTGTTGGAAATGAGACGGAGGAAAAGTGTTCACAGTTGAGTAATATTTCCGCTCATACGGAAGTGGTCGTGAACGGGGACAGAGTTTAAAAAGAAGTGGCAGAACAGTTCGTTCTCGTCCCCGTCCCGTTCCCACGATCTTACAGCCCTGACGCCTACTTGTGGGGAACGTTAAAGGAGAGTGTGTTTAACTGTGACGATCTGCCAAGAACTGTTCCTGTATTACACGAGCAAATCGTCTCGATATGAATCATATGAACAGTGTGTACAGCAAGGCAGAGCACACACACTTAAAAAGCTTAAAACTTAAACTAAATGTAAATAATACAAAAAAATAATAAAAATAGGAGAGCACTGCAGAGGAAGATGGAGGGTCACAAACCATGGAGTAAAGCCGAGCTGTTTGCTGGTTTGTATAAAGACTGGTGTATAAAGGTACACAACAGCAATGTGATAAACCGGTGGAGAGACAAAACACATGAAAGCTGTAACGTTTATGACAATTGTTAAAAGCGCTATACAAATAAAATTGAATTTGTAACTGCAAATCCGGGTTATTATTCCACCAAATAGTTTTTTTATTTAACAAAAGCATTAACACAATGTGTTTACTAATTATTAGCATTTAGTTTTATTTGAGTTATTAAAGTTCTGTTTATTTTATTTTAATTTTTTTTTTATTTTGATGTGTTGTGATGATGTCATTTCCTTTAAATAGACACTGTAAATAACAATATTATATTTTGAATTTAGGACAAATATTGTCAGCAGTTCACAAAAAAAATAAACAAAACTGTTCATCTCAGCAACACATGCAGCTGTAAGAAAAAAACTACATGAGAAACGGATTATTTCGCAGCCGTCACTTGTTTTTTTCCAGAGCTGGATGATGTTTTTCCTGTATAATATCACTTTGGCTAATGTTGGATCATATATCACCGTATATACTGTATTCTGTATTTAATATCATAATACAGATCTCAGATACAGACATGTGATACTGTTATCTCCTCTGAATATGACATTGAGACATGATAAGACAACATCATAAAAATTAATTGTTAGTTTAGTGTGGACTGAGAAATGACCGGGTTTCAGTTTATAATTAATTTCACATATAATTTGCAAGTGAAGTCTAGAAAACTCTTAGCATTTTGTTCACTTTATTTGTATGCGTTTATTTTTGTTTTTTTTGTTTTTCAAAATAAGGTATTTCACAAGTTCAGTTACGACATAAAGAGAGACGGTTCCAGTCCTGGTTCTGTTTATAACCGCTGGACTGTTTAGATCCACATTAATGTGAAATGGGGAAACAAACCACTGCAGGTGATGCTGTTATAGGAAAATAATAAACTCCAGGGTGGGAACAGTACCTTCATCACACCACCCCACTGTTTATTAGTTTCCTCTAACAGCACTACACAGGGTGTTTATTCCTCACTACAAGTAATAAAGATTACAGACACACACACACACACAAAACAAAACAGAGACGAAGAGGCAAAACAGTTCTGCTGAATATTCAGCTATGGTGGTCTCGGATTTACTTACATCAGAGAGTGTGTGTGTGTGTGTGTGTGTGTGTGTTGGCTGTTTTCCAGGTCAATAGTCGATGGAGGAAGTTTAGTGCTCCTGAGATTGTGGCCCATTAATGTCACTGGAACAGACGCCTGAGACAGATGGTACAGTGTTCACAAACAAGAGTGCTGATTTCCTGTCCTAGACACATGCATACACACACACACACACACACGCACACACACACACACGCACACACACAAGGCTCTGTAATTTTGAGACATGGATTTGGTAAACGTCTTTACTGACTAGTGTTTCATATTTCTTTTAACAATACAATTAACATAAATTCTATTACTTATAATTATTTTTAGATTTCATTATTATAATGTATTTTATTTTATAATGTAAAATTTACTATTCTGTAAATAATCTATAGTTGACTTTAACACACAAGAAAGTCTAATAGTCTAATTGTTTAAATGTCCATAATGTGACGCAGTGAAACGTACGTGTGTTTGCTGATGCTTTCGCCTAATTAATTCACTCCTGCTTTTCATATTTACTTTTAAATCACTAGACAACAGGAAGAAGAAAAAAACTAAACAAACAACAATAAACTTCATTATCTGATGTGAAGGTGTAAACCTGATATCGTGTCTCCCTCTTGTGGCCACCAGAAGAACTGCAGTTTGATTTACTGTTTTCATTTCTCCTTTTTTTTTCTTTTTTTTTTACATCTACAGTATTCTGTATACACTTCTATATGTTCTGATACTTTATATCAGAACATTCAGACATTCTACTTTCTACTGTAGCCTATTGGGAGAAAAACAGGACCAGTCAAAAGTTTGTACACCCCTTCTAACTCCACGGTCGTTCCTGATGTTTATTTCTTTCTACACTGTAAAACAATACTGAAGGCGTTTATCCAAAATCCAAAATGTATATCTGCTACTTCTGCTCTGTAAAGCTTCATAACGGCTCTAATCTGAGGTGCTGGTTGTTAATTGTTGATTTCTGAGCTGCTTTTACACAATATATAGAACCAGATGTTGTTGCTGTTGTTGTTATGTAATTACCTAATGTCATATGTGTTATTTCATAGTTTTGCAAAAACAAAATCCAGTTGTTTTATGATGTAGAAAATAAATCCAAACTTGTGTCCAAACCAAAATGTTTTACTACCTTGCAAACCTTGTTAAAAGTCTCTTTCTCTCTCTCTCTCTCAGTTCTGTCTTTGTGAGAGACAGAACTGATTCTGAGTCACTTTCATGTTTCAATTCTTCTGAACAAAAAGGTAAATTAAAGAAATGTAAGTTTTGATCTATTTGTTTCATACATCAGATTTCTATCCATCTCTCACATTTAAAGCTTTATACACTATACAGACTAAAGTCTTCAGCCAAACCTGCAATTACATTGTATCCAAATACACACACTGGAGTCGGTCCACCAGTTGGTTTTGCAGCTATAACAGCTTCCCCTCTTCGTAATATAGAAAGACTTAAATAAAAATCACATCACACACATCTCTAATCCAAACACAACATATAAAATCAACATCTCATATTGGTTTAAACACCAAAAGAAAACATATGAGTTTTTAGACGGGAACGCCCTCAGTGATGTGTAGTCAAAGGTACTGTAGATCGTTCCACAGTTTGGGTGCCGCCATAGAGAACGCCCGATCACCCCTGAGCTTCTGTTCAGTTTCAGGTACAGTCAGCAGAAATGTATCTGATGATCTGAGAGATCGGGGTGGGACACAGAGCTGAAGCAGGTGTGAGAGGTAGGGCGGGGCAAAGCCATGCAAACATTTAATCGTGACCAAAATAATTCTTTTATTAATTTGGTACTGTACTGGGAGCCAATGAAGGGAAGCCAGGACTGGAAAGAGATGTTGTCTTTTCTGTAGAGCGTTTATGAGGTCAAGCACTGATGTTAGACGAGAAGGTCTGGCCCACAATCTCCGTTCCAGTTCATCCCAAAGGTCCTCGATGGGGTTGAGGTCGGGGCTCCGTGGTCGGGCCGTTCGAGTTCTTCCACACCGAAGTCTTTATAGTCCTTGCTTTGTGCACCAGGGCGGAGTCATGTTGGAATAGAAAAGGGCCTTCAACAAACTGTTGGAAGTCTAGCATTGTCCAAGATGTCTTGGTATACTGAAGCATTAAGATCGTCCTTCACTGGGGACCTGATTGATCGAAACACCTGATTCCAATAATTAACAGGTTTGGCCAAATACTTGTGTGTATATATATATATATATATATATATAAATACACACACACACACACACACACACACAAGTATATGTACACACACATATATAGTTTTGTTTTAGTTTTATGGTTACAAAATATTTACATAACAGTTCAGCCGCATCAAAATTCTTTTAAGCTCATGGAGAACTTTGATAAGCTTCTTATAACAAAAGGAAACCCATAAAGGTAAAATAATAATAATAATAAGAAGAAGAAGAAGAAGAAGAAATGTTGTTATTATTATTATTATTATTATTATTATTATTATTATTATTATTAATAATATTAAAATGCAAAATCAACAACTGACAATTCTTGTTTCATATTTTTATGTTTATTTATTAATAATCCCTGTGTTTTCTTTGTGAATTATCTTGTGTTTTAGAATATAAAAAACAAACAAAGCAAGAAATCAAACAAACAAAAACAAATGTTTTTTTTTACAATAAAACCATCACAGCTATAAAATTATATTTTAAGTTGATTCAGTCTGTTTCATATTTACTGAACTGTTTTTATTCCACGCGCAGTTTGTTGTTCTGTCTAAACTTTTGAGAGAGAAAAAAAAAAGAGAGACAGAATCGATTCTCAATGATGAATCGACTCCTAAATGAATCGACTCCCAAATGCACCGACTCCTCAGTGAAGGAGCGCCGATCCACTTACTCTCCTCCTCGCGCGCTCTCTCTCTCGCGCTTCTCTCTCTCTCGCGCTTCTCTCTCTCTCGCGCTTCTCTCTCTCTCTCGCGCGCGCTCTCTCTCTCTCTCCCCACAGTTCCAGTTTCTCTCTTTTCTGCTTCTAGATTTTCTTTAAATTCCTCATGATGAGAATAGTTCTTTATGGATAAGAATTTCTTGCAGACACACACACACACACACACACACACACAGGTGCAGAAGGACCGAGATGTTCTTCACACAGCTCCTCCTGACTCCCTGTAGTCGTTGGGAAGCAGAACCCCTGCGCTGATCCTCTGTGTGTGTGTGTGTGTGTGTGTGTGTTTGGACTGAGAGATGGAGAAGGCGCTCCGCTGAGCTCAGGTGAGGTTTATTATTTCTCACTTTGTCTTGTATGAGGATCAGAGGAGATGTTTTTTGTAAACCAGGATTTGTGTTTCATAATTAAAAGTGAGTTTGATCTTCCTTTCTGTTTATAAATGCTTTAATATTACACATTACATGTTGTTATTACGCACTAGATTGTGAGTTTTGATTGTTTAATTATTGCCTGTTTAAGATCCAGAGAAACCACACATTTATTAATCTGTTATTGACTCCAGAAGTGATGATGATGATGATGATGATGATGATTTCACTAATGATTTGCCCCCGGATCAGGAAACTGACCTTTAAATACAAACACTCTGCATGAAACCGATAGAAACCATTAGCAACATTTTCCTCCCTGGAGATGTTTTTGATTCTCTCTGTTGGAAATTTTCCCCCCCGAAGGACAAACTGTAATAGGAGCAGCTCGGATCCTCTGCGCTCAGGGGACACTCGTACCCACGAGTCCGTTCCGAACATCCCAGGACGTCTTCCTAAATAACGAGCCGCTCCTCTGTAACCTTGTGGGGATAAAGAGAAAAGCTCCTGACGTATTGGATGTGGCAGGGTATTAACAGGGCGCAAAGGGCAGAAGGGCCGGGGTAGTTCTCCTCAACACGCTCCATTATCAAACCATGGCCTAAATAGTTTCCTCTCTGGTTGGAAGTTTTAAATAGACCGACTGTTCCGAAGTCTTTTAGAGCAGGAAAAAGCAATCTTGCTAATTAGTCCTCCAGGGATTTGTGATCGAGACCTTCTTAAATACTCAATCGCATTACCTGCTCCTTTCCAGTCGACTGCAGCTCCTTATCAGCTTGGACCTTTTTTATTCCCCCCCCCTGCTAAAAACAAGCATACACACCTGTTTATAATGCTGAAATATTGTGCTTTAAATTATATCTGGATTCTTATTTACAGAGCAATAACTTAATATTAATAATACATTACACTCCACAACTCCTGTGAGAGCGTCGTTACCTTGAAGCTGACTTGCGTAATTCACTGTGCTGAAAATGTTTTATTCACTTCACCATGATCAGACATGATCAACTTTTTATAACAATCAACTTTTTTTTCCATTTTAACGAGGGATAATAATTAAAAATACATTGCTTGATTATCTTATAAAAACAAATCCAAACATCTAAACTAGTGCTGTCAATTAATTTAATAACCTTAACTAGTTAATTAGAGTCAAAGTCTGTGATTAATCACAAATAATCACAAGTTTAAAACACTAAAGATTTACTTGTATTATAAACGTGCAATGTTGTAATAAAGAAATGCACGACAAACTGGTTAGAGGAAACAGATTATGAAGTTTTATAATATCTCAAACATTAACATTTAACAAGTGCTAAATTAAAATCTCTATGTGACCGGCGCTCCATGAAGTGGCTGGGTAGTATGGGGGTGTGGCCATCCCTCGAAGGCGGGGCTCGAACCCGGATCCTCAGGTCTGAAAACCAACACCACAGATACTTAGCCACCTGAGCCACCGCTCCCACAGTTTACCTTTAATCTATTCTTCTAAAAAATTGTTTCACTTGAAGGTCGCTTTTAGTTTTATCCAAAATTCCATCTGAAACTTGTCATTCAGCACCTGGTGATGTTTCCTCAGTCACCTTATTATCTGTGTTAAATGTGCCATTATCACCGCGCTGAGATTATGGGAAAACATTAGGGTCAAATTTGGTCATATGATTAAATACGATGATTGCATTAAAAAAATATAGTAATGCGTTAAAATTTCTAGATTAATCACATACGTGTTAATACTAACAGCCATAGACTAAACGTCCCTCGTGTTGTGGACGCTGAAAGGTTTTGTCTGGACCCAGTATCGCTCCTCAGCCCGTCTCGTATCGTATCGTATCCTATCCTACTCACTGTGATTCTCTTCTTGTTTTACAGGCTGTCATGGCTGAAAAGTCAAACTTTGGGAGTCAGAAAGTCTCCCGTCCCCAGGGCTCCCTTCCGCCCGAGCCCATCGACATCATTCGAATCAAAGCGCGCTCCAGAAGAGTCCGGATCAATGTGGGCGGCCTGGTCCACGAGGTCCTGTGGAGGACTTTGGACCGCCTGCCTCGCACAAGGCTCGGAAAGCTGAGAGACTGCAACACCCACGACACCTTAATGGAGATCTGCGACGATTACAGTCTCAACGAGAGCGAGTACTTCTTCGACAGACACCCGGGTGCCTTCTCCTCCATCTTGAACTTTTACCGGACGGGTAAGCTACACATGATGGAGGAGATGTGTGCGCTGTCGTTCGGCCAGGAGCTCGACTACTGGGGCATCGACGAGATCTACCTGGAGTCGTGTTGCCAGGCGCGCTACCACCAGAAGAAGGAGCAGATGAACGAGGAGCTGAGGCGCGAGGCTGAGACGCTGAGGGAGAAGGAGGGAGACGAGTCGGATACCGGATGGTGCCCGGATAAGAGGAAGAAGCTGTGGGACCTGCTGGAGAAACCCAGCTCTTCTGTGGCCGCCAAGGTAGGACACACTGCTGGCATAGCAACCTGATCTTAAACCAGATCTTAGACACACACAGACAAACATACACACACACACCTCCATAAAGAACAGACAACAAGCAATACAAATATAAGGGGCTGAAGGCACAATTCGCATACACGCAAACCCACAATAAAAATCCCACACACTCAGCCTGAACACATGGACCGAAAGAGAAACTCCAGCTCTGAAAAATGGTACAGTAAAAACACACACACACACACACACACAATATATATAAATCTGAATTCGGATCTGAACCCACCATCCAATCAATCAATCAATCAATCAATAATCCTTTATAAATCATTTATTAGATTAGACCTTCTGTAGGTGGTGCTGTGGGAAATAAACAACTGCCTAAATATCATACATGAACACTGTGTGTGTGTGTGTGTGTGTGTGTGTGTATGTTTGGCTGATATTCATCGTTTAGGATTAAATTCAGAATATTTAGCGCTCCACGTGACGCTCCTGGTCTTCATGAACCCTTTCAGAGACGTGGGAGCGAGTCCTTCACTCTCCTCCACAGCAGATTTAAGGTCTTGGCACCTGAGCTCGGGTTCTTGTGAGTTGGCGTGACTCTCTGAGAGAGCTCCATGAATATTCATCTCTCTCTCTCTCTCTTTCATTTCTGCTCAAGTCGCTCCCAGGAGACCGGATCGAGTTTGGTGAGGAGTTGATGAGATTTCTCATCTGGACGTTCTGTTGGATGAGAGGATTATAAACCCCCCCAAAAGAACACACAATGTACTTGCACGATACGGATTTCTTCTTCCGCATGAATTTCAGCGCGACTTTGCATTGAAGGTCTGATTAGCTGCTCAAGTCATGCATGCTAATTGGTCTCGATTTGAGGGCGTCGCTTTCAAATCAGATTTGCTGGATGTTTTAGCACCACTGATCACGACTGGCTAATTGCTTCGTTTAGCATTTGACTTGCTAACAGGCACACGCAGTGTCGCACCCGGTGACCTTATGACTTTTTTTTTATTTCATGGCCACTTAATCCTCGCATAATGTAAAACTAACGAACAAACACAGGCTTCGCGCTCGTGCCTTTTAAGGAAATTTTGAATGAGGTGGAGAGCTTGTAATACCACAGGTTATAAAGTTTAACGTGTGTGTGTGTGTGTGTGTTTGCATAAAGATCAGGTCACTGTGCAAGCTCATGGGTTTTCATGGTGCTTTCGGCGGCCTCTTCTCTTTCTTATGCGCGAGACTAATCCCGGAGGCGTTGCGTTCTTCCCAGAACCGCGGCGTGGAAAGCGTTCAAATGGGCCATTAGTAAACAGCTTTAATGTGCATTCAGCTTCTTTTTCTTCTCTTCTTTCCACTACAGATTTTCTAAGATGTGAAGCACTAATACGGAGACAAAAAAAAAAAGAGAAAGAGAAAGATTTTTTTAAAACTCAATAATAATTTTATAATTAATCATTTAAAAAGTGAATTGATTATTTTCCATCACGGACTTGCCCTCGACTCATCTGTAGAAGGTCCTTATGACCCCAGACTTCTTAGAAGGTCTTCTTCAAGGCGACCCCAGACTGAAGGAGTCGAGAGTGTTGAAATTTTTAGGGGATGAGTTGGTCCTGAAGACGTCCTGCAGCCCTGCCTGAGCCCATAGCAATTTATCAATAATCATCATTTTTACTTCTTAAACAATAAGTTGTACTTTATTATCTGTAAATGGCTAAAAAAGATTCCCTCTCAATTTTTTCTTCTGATAATAATTTTTAATCATAATTAATGATAAAAGAAATGAAGCTTCTTGTGCTACTGAGAAACCATAAATAAGCTTAAACATCTCTGTCCTGACGATGTGGGAAAACTAAGGCCTCGTTCAGACTGCAAGACCAGACCCGATTTTTTTCCAGAACATCCAGTTTGGGATCAAAATGTTTTCATGTAGTCTGAACAGTAAAAAAAAAAAAAAACACAGATTTTTGTGAATCCAGTCTGAGCCACATCCAGAGGTGCTTTGAAATCAGATTTAGATTGGAAGTCTTGAATGAGGATCCTGAAGATGTGTCTAAAGATGTAATGCTCTACACTCTCGGATCGGATTTTAAACTGCTACGTCACCTGCAACCCGAGTTGGAAGTTTGCGTCCACGTGATCACTTGGTACAGGACATGGACCCATGGTTGAGAAACGAGTGAGGAGGTGATGGAGGAAATAATTATAGAAATAAATAATTATAATTTTATAGCAAGTTAAGTTGCTGTGCCTCCTTATTAAAATTTCTAAAATAACTACATTAAATTAACAGTTTTTTCAGGAAGAATGCAGTACGGAAACGATGAACAATAGTTCCTAGACAGAGGAACTGAACTGAAATTTCTGATAGGACTCTGGGACGATGCATCAGTCCAGGCAAAGCTAGAGGGAATGTACAGGAACGGGGCGATATACCAGGAAATAACATTGAGAGCCTCTGGTGGTGTTACCATGGTAACCAATGCAGATAGGTCAGGTGTGTCAAGTCCAATCTGATGACTTTTAAATACCCATGTGGACAGGCAGTGCTAAAGATCAGATTTGTGACACAGATCAGATTTGCCTTCAGTCTGAACAAGACCTTAAAGTTACAGGTTTAATTCTGACTGTTACAAAGTTCTGACACTGGAGACTCCTTCCACTAATATAACATAAAGCGTCACCATGTTAACAATAAAACACGTTTTCATAGCTACTTCAGACTTTTTAAATATGCAACTGTACATTTTAAAAGTTAATCTGTGTGTGTTCCTGACATAAAGTGTTTCATTTTTGTTAGTGAAGGATTGCTCTTAGACTCGGATTCCTGTCACAGGAACTCAGACTGGTTTTGATGAAGAGCCTAATAGTGGTACCCTGGTGGTGCTGAGGTTTAATCTCACTCACAGCACCGTTCTAAAGCTGTACAGTACATGGAACCTTTAAAGGCTCCACCTGAAATCCAAAGCTAAAAAAAATGTAAGATTTAAGATTGAACCTTTTTTTATTTTAGGAATAAGACTGAACTCTACAATGAAGCCTTTTCCTTCGAAACCCTTGAAAAAAACCTTTGTGTCTAAGTACCAAAATGCTAAATGGTAAAATCCTGCCCTGTTCTCGGCATTACCATAATATTCAGCACTATTTATCATAGTAATAAAACTTCCACTTTAGAATTAGCGTTAGCACTGTGATTGCGTTGACATTTCCACTTCACCTTCCACTCGCGCCGCTCTCCTCAACACTCACACGGTTTAGACACACATGTCTACCCCACAGACCCGAGATCGTTACTCGAGAGTAACTGCTGAGAGTTTCATCCTGGCATCATTAGCGCGGTGGAGCTGTTGTGTATCAGAGGATGAAGGTTGCGTTGCTGCTGCTGTGATTTGTTGCCAGTCAGTAATACGTGTGACTCAGCAGGAAAACGTATTTATTCTATCGTGTCGCGTGTCCCTGGATTGATATCCGTCGTGACGTGCTGACATCATCATGTCTTAGTAAATCAGTGCTGCGTAATAAAATGTTGTTTGGTGTTAGGACGCACATCTGGCTTAAATCCATGTAACAGTGAGTGAGTGTGAAGTGTAAACGTGATTTACTGTGGTGGCCATAATGCATTGCGTTGTTTGGTTTAATTGGTGCACATCTCTGCTGAGGAAGATGAAGTGCTCTGATGGTTGCTGATGTACCCTCAGACCTCCTACAACTGTAAAGACTGGACTGTTGTCACATGGCTTCAGTTTATAGTTTACACAGAAACTCTATTGTTCTTTGATTCAATACTGAAAATGCATGTCTTACTGTTTGACCACACCCTGACATTCTAACCACACCCTGCCACTGCCTACCACACCCTGAACAAACCAAACCATACCCTGACCACACCCTACCATGCTCTGAACAAACCAAACTACAGCCTGACCACACCCTACCATGCCCTGAACTAACCAAGTAACACCCTAACCACACGCTGACCACACCCTACCATGCTCTGAACAAACCAATCTGCACAGACTACACCGTAACCACACCCTAACATTCCCAAACCACATGCCTTACCCTGAACAAATAATCCACCAATACACCAATACACCATGCTCTAAACAAACCAATCCACACCCAAACCATACCCCACCACAACATGCCACACCCTAACCACACCCTAACCACTCTCAAGCAAATGCTGA
>JAOVVA010000024.1:18287230-18301910 GCA_028565275.1 Leiocassis micropogon
GTAGATTATTTTACAGTAGATTATTAAATCCCACACATAACTGTTCATAACATCACTTTTACTCAACATTTAGATTTTACACATTTAGATTTTAATTTAATTTAATTTTATTTAGATTTTATTTAGATTTTTCTGATGAGGTCCATAAGTATTTTATACACACACACACACACACACACAGAAATGCCCTTATGAGTTCCATGATGCATGCAGCTCATGAAACAATGATTAATCACACATATATCATGTCATTAAAATCACAGCACTTCGTAAATGTCCAGTCATACTGTAGGTTCTGGTGGAGGTGTGTTTCAACAAGAACCTCTCTGTGTAGAGGGCACCCAAAGGTCAGTAATATAACCTTTAGATCAACTTAATATCAAGAGTGTGATTTTCTTATAAACAAAACAGTCCAGACAGTTTTGATGGGGGTGTTTATAATATATTTTTCATCCATAAGAAAATATAATAATTTGGTGAAAAAAGAAAAGAATATATTTTTTATTTCATTCAAATTAACAAATCCAGAGTCCCACTTTAGGAAAAGTACCACAGTCAGATTTTCCAAGTGTGGGAGAGCTAAATGTAAAAGTATGTCAGAGAGGGAAAATGACTGACTTTATGTAGGAGCATAGATTGTGGAGCAAATATTTTTTCATAAAACAATATTTTTTTAGATGTTTAAATTACATTCACTAATTGGTGATAGCTGGCTTTAGAGGGTCAGGGATATACCGACTCTACACAGCCAAGATCACAGAGCATCTTTTTATTCCTTCTTGAACAGTGAGAGGTCATTTCTAGTGGCCCAGATGAGGTACATCTTCCTGTAGCAGTGACTCCAGTTTGTCCTCCACTTCATAATGATGATGATGATGATTATGGTGATGATTATGATGATGACGACAAACACTGACACCATGCCAGAATGCCAGAATTTGTGGTGAGACAGAACAGCTTTTATATTCTGAATGAAATTATAATGTTGCCTTTAAATATAGGCCCAATTTTATATATGAAATAGAACAGGTTAAAAAATATATGTTTGCGTTTGGATATGCTTTCTGTCAGTCATCTCACACATACTCTACGGTCTAACATAAATCCCTGGGGCGGGGCTTCATGAACATGAGTGGCTTAGAGAACAAATCTAAAAAATACCAAGTGTAGCTTTAAAATGAATATCTATTTCGGTTTCATCAGACCCTGGAGCAAAGACTCGTCATACTGGACCTGGAAAACCCCTGTCCTGTACACTGGGGTGTTTCACCTGCACAAACACACAGCCTGTAACACTCAGAAACTCAGAAACGGATGCTAATTAGGTTTTTAGTTAAAATGATTGCTGAGAATAGAAAAACCTAAAATATGCAGGACACAGTGTTCTCCAGGACTCCACAGGGATTAGTTTGACTAAATAAATAAATAAATAAATAGAAATGTGTGTTTGGGGAAAACGAAACTTGTATGAACAACTAAATTTACTATTTCTCTTTGGGAGAAGATAAATAAATAGACAAAATAAAGTTATCTATCTATCTATCTATCTATCTATCTATCTATCTATCTATCTATCTATCTATCTATCTATCTATCTATCAAGTCTAATTTTTACTAGAGTATTTTTATATTCCAATCTGGCAACCCAGAAAGTTTACAGACACGTTTCATAACGCTTTTGGAAGGTTTATTTAATTGTTTTACGTAATTCTCAGATTTAAATCTGACATTGTTTGTCATTATATTGATTATTTATTATACGTATTGTTTTTTTCTTTAAACTTTTAAAAGATATTTTTTCCTTCAGAATAGTTTTCTAATATGAGGCTAGGAGTCTAAAAACTTCATTTCCCAGAATCCCTTGCTCTGATTTTCAAAGTTCACATTAACTCGCCTGAACTGCTACTAAATAATGATGCATACTATATATAATATTTACAAATATATTCTTATTTTATGTTTTTAAATCAATGTTAATGCTGTTTAACTCGCTATGTTGTGTACACACAGAAAAACTTTGTGTAAAAATGTGAATTTAAAATAATTTTGTTCTTTAAATGTGGTGTGGTGTGTTTTATATTTATGTCTGTTATTTATCACTTTTTGGTCAAAGTTTTTAATGTTTAATGAACGTTGTTGTGATAAATCACTCGATTATAACATTCAGGCGCTATGAGAGTCTACCTAATCCCAACCGGAAGTGTGCGGACCTATAAGGCGTCTATGCGCATGCGTGAAAGCCTCTTTTACCGTGGGCATAATGGCGGGTGAAACGTAAGTCGATTGTCTCGTCGTTTAAATCTTCTTCCATCGGCCTCTGTGATGTCTGTTTGGTGTCAATCCGAGTCGGATAATACTGTTTAAACACCAGTGTGTATTTTAAAGTTGATATTAGTGGTGGATGTAGGATGTAAACTATATTAAAGGTGATGTTAAAGATGGTAGTGTCGGGGATGTTAGCAGCGTTAGCAGCGTGAGGTGAGCCGGCCTTCAGTCTGAGAGAAAGTGAGAGAGGATTCACCTCAGGGACAGGGGGTTTATTAATGTACTTAAAGTAAAATTACAGAATAAAGTTGTAGGAGCAAGAAAAAAAGCGAGACTACCTCAGAAATTCAGGTTTGTTGTGTTGGTCAGTACAGAGCACCTGGATGCTAAGTGCTAACCTGTGGCAGAGACATGATGGTCATTTTTATATATAAACCGGGACACTTGAATATAACAATGTTCTTGTAGAAAGTCATATTTGCTGCATATTTGATCACAGTGCATGTCGGGTTTTTGTAGGCAGAGAACATTAATATCTTTATAAGGATATAAAAAAAAAACGTGATTAATGACAGACGAGGTTTAACGTGTCATTAGTGCAACGTGAGTGATCTCAGATGATGGGTTTGGAGTTGGTGTTACTGATGCATGATGGGAAAATTCGTTTTATTTCATGGTGTATTTAAACAAAGTCAAAGTTTGTCTAAAAATTGAAGTAAATTTAACAATGAAGATAAGCACATGGATGTAGAACATGCCGAAATGCATGTTAATTAGTAAAGATCTTAAACTTTAAATAACATTATAGTCATTGACATGTCCTAGAGTTTGGTCAGTTAAACACAGGAGTGCCAAAACTTTTTTTTTTTTGTCTGACCTGTGGGTTTGAACTCATCGAGGCATTGTTCTAACCTCACATCTGTCCTTATTTTTTCAGAGAAAAGAAGGAGAAGAAGGAGGTTAAGGCCAAGAAGGAGAAGAAAGAAGTTAAGGAGAAGAAGGATGGGAAGGAGAAGAAAGCCCCGTCAGTCCCCGAAAGCCTCTTGAAGAAGAGGAAGCGCTATGCCGCCATCAAGACGGCTCGCGTCAAGGCTCTGCGCGTCGAGAAGAAGGTCTGCACTTTAACAAAGTCGTGTATGCGACATAAATACTTACCTGAGCAGTGATCTCACAGGGTTTCTCTCTCTCTTTCCAGAACCGTAGAACCACCCGCAACCTGATCTTCGCCAGAGCTCAGTTTTACCACAAAGAGTACCGGCAGATGTACAGGCGCGAGATCCGCATGAACCGTATGGCTCGCAAAGTCGGAAACTTCTACGTCCCTGCTGAACCCAAACTGGCCTTCGTTATCCGCATCAGAGGGTGAGGATGAACTCCACAGGGAGGTTGTGCTTTTTCAGCTTTGAGGAACATTTCACCCAATGTTACCCGCTTCGCCTCATGTCTGAGGGCTTTCTCAGGTGTCGGAGTGTTAAGCGGTTCAGGTATCCTGGGTGTTGGCGTGAAATGTTTCCTGCTGTGACGTGGTGGTTAATGATGCAGCTCTTTTTTCCCCGTCATATCGACCGTGGTGATTCCTTTGCTAATATGCCAGTCTCACTGAAACCACATGGTTCTTTAACTCTAAATAATGCTCTCTCAATAAACGTGTGTAACACTGTATATATGCGTGTGTGCTTCACAGTATCAACGGCGTGAGCCCTAAAGTGCGTAAGGTCCTGCAGCTGCTGCGTCTGCGCCAGATCTTTAACGGCGTCTTCGTCAAGCTCAACAAGGCCTCCATCAACATGCTGCGTATCGCCGAGCCGTACATCGCCTGGGGGTGAAGCACCTTTTTATGTTTTTCATGCGTTTCTTTACACTGCCGGCTTAACCTGCTTAGGTTGTGTGGAACGGGGCGTCCGTGTGGGTGTCTCATGGAGAAAGTCAGTCTCTGGGTGTGAAGTGGGTGACTTGAGGTGTGACATGTGCCCAGGTGTAATTAGTGACCCGTGTGTGGTTTTGCCCCTCAGATACCCCAACCTCAAGTCTGTGCGTGAGCTCATCTACAAGCGCGGATTCGGCAAGATCAGAAAGCAGCGCATTCCTCTGACTGACAACTCGCTCGTCGAGAAGAACCTTGGTAAGAACACGCACGTACACGATGCTAAATTAGCTCAAGCTAAATGCAGAGTACACTGAGAACATCAATAGATCCAGATAATTTGTGTATTAAGGATTAGTCGCTTTGGTCGTGGCCTCACAAACTAAACTTTGACATTTTTACGGAGTTCTTTAGTTTAAAACACAGATGGAGAGAAGCAGTGACCGATCAGTCACAAAGGTAACATTTACTTATATTTGAAGAGTGAAGATTCACAGTGAGGGGTGGGACACCTGCTTGTTGAAAGCATCTTGTGCATCAGTTATTTTGCTTCGTCAACACGTATCCTCCCGTGCCTGGAGAAATTAACTTAACCTTGACTGGCGGAGCTGCCGACCAACAGTTTAGTGTAATTAACAGGGGAGAAGGTAGTGTTAAACTCTTGGCGGTACTCAGTAGCCAAATGGTGGGGAGGTGAAACCTTGGGGGACAGTCCTGAGAAACTTACCAAATTTACTTAATCTCTACTTATTCATCTTAGGATATAGGCTCTGTTAACTTCCAGGTTCTTGGGTCGTATCACAAATAAAGTGGAAAGACTTGTGCGCTATGTAGGGTGTACAATCCCTTGTTCCACACCAAGTAGTGCCCTAAATTAGTGGTTAGAGCGGGATTTGGGATTTAGACCTGTTGCATCCTTTTCAGAACGACTTGGAAGTGATTAGTGCAGAGATGGCGTGTTCAAAGCAACGTAACTTTATCAGATGTGTTGCTGAAAGTGGTTGTGAATGTGTGTTTTGTCAGTCAGCTGCTCTCTCCTCAGTACAGTAGACCTACTCTCACCCACGCTGAGACCCACAGTTAGTGTCATTAACACTTGGGACACAGATTAACCACTTGTGGAACGCTTCTCGTCCAATCAGGTTACAACTTGCTCTGAACTAACTGATTCAAAAGTAAATTATACAGCTTCAGTTATTTAATCAAAATGTTTATCTACATAAACATGGATCAGCTGTGAGTGTATGAGAGTATGGCGGAGCTTCCTGTGATTGTGTTGGTTTGTGAGTCGAGTAGCGTACACCTACTGTAGATGTGGAGGCGTGTAATAAATTTTGAACATATTTATATAGTGAGATGAGTTATGGCGCATCAGGTGTACCATATCGTATTACATTTATCAAATCAGCTCGTCCAGTCCGAGCCCTCACCTGTGCAGGGTTTCTGCTCCCAGACAGAACCGTGCCTCCACTTAGACTAGCATCTAGGAACTTGGAACACCATATAGATTGTTACTTGAGCCGTTGAGACTAGAGAATGCTCCTTATGTCTCCAGGCACATCTGGAATCATCTGCATGGAAGACCTGATCCATGAGATCTACACTGTCGGCAGGAACTTCAAAGCTGCCAACAACTTCCTTTGGCCCTTCAAACTGTCGTCTCCTCGCGGCGGCATGAACAAGAAGACCACACACTTTGTGGAGGGAGGAGACGCCGGAAACCGAGAGGACCAGATCAACAGACTCATCAGGAGGATGAACTAAGGGTGAGTGAGGGAGCTGTGCACTGAACATTAACTTTTTAAAGGGTTTGTGCCAAACCATCAACACCTCGGCTTTATGGCAAAAGTAAAATCTCAAATTGACATTTCATTAAGTCTTTGCTGTTTTTGTGTAAACTTGTTTGCTATCATTTAGCAAAAATGTCCGTAATATAACTTAAAACATGAGTTATTTGGAGCTTGTGCTTTACAAAATTTCTATAAACAGCATCAGGCAGCAGCTTTATTGAGGTTTAGTTCACACATTCAGATGTTTTTGACATTTCCTAATATTTGTTTCCTTTTTTTGTTTCCCCCCAGGTGTACTCGGACATCTTTTGGTTTATTGAAAATAAATGTTTAATACACACACGTGCACTGTCCTGTCTTTATTTCCTGTTTATTAACATTTGGATGTAGTTCTAATGTACATTACCTGGCCAAAATGGGCAGGACAGTCAAAATGTATATGGTCCTACATTTAGCAAATACAACAACTAACGAGTTAACACTGAAGTGACTAAAATTGGGTTAAGACTGATCCATCCATCACATGATTTAACCCTGGAAAGATGGTACAGAAGATTTATGAACAGATGTGATGGGAGATCACTTAAAACTGGGTGAAGTTGCTTTATTTACTGTTGTACCATATCGTATTACATTTATCAAATATCAGCTCGTCCAGTCCGAGCCCTCACCTGCGCAGGGTCCACTAGCATTTAGGAACCTGGAACACTTAACTGGAAAAAAGTCCAATATGAAAACCGCTATGTTTTTAATAGTGAAAATCAGATGATTTGCTCACACGCACAGTAATGAGAACTCGCAGGATTTGGACTAAACAAATGTCCGTAAGAGAACCACTCATCAATGAGGCTCATTTAAATAAAAAGGCTTCAGTTTGTTAGAGAGCATAAAGACTGATCCTCTTCCAGAGTGATTGGTGTGTCAGGGTGAGAAGGGAAGGACATAAAGCGATGCTCCCATCATGCATAGTGTCCACTGTACAAGCCTCTGGAGACAGTGTTATGATCTGGGGTTGATCAGTTACTCAGGTCGAGACTCAGCAACGTTATGGGGCAATAAAGTTTTCTACTGTATTCCAGGACTCGATGTGAAGGAGTAGTTCTGGGAGCACGAGTACATGAACTGGACAGCACGGGGTGTGTGTGTGATCAAAGCTAAGGGTGCTCAAATTTTATGGCAGTTGCATTAATACATTTGTTCCTTTGAATGTGTCTCCATCTAGTGGCTGTAGCTGGTGTTACAGTGCTGATGCTGTGCTGATCTGATGCTCTGTGAAGCTTAAACGATTTTCATCTGATCCCATAATGAAGTGATTTCCTCCGTCTGTAGATATTTAGGACATTAGACAGAAATACCAATACTACTAGACGAAAGTTACTAAACAGCACCACACAGTAGAGCCGACTTGCAATGATTCACTTTTTGTCTACATGTGTTTTGTGGTGAAATTCATCTGCTGAGCGTTAAGACTCTGAGAATGGTCCAATCACATGAGCCCAAATATTTAAAAACAATATTGATTCGCTAAGAACAAAAGTGGGAGGGTTCGTTTTTTTTTTTTTTTTTAACTCAAACACATTTATTTATTTTTACAAATTGGTTATAATCACTATCCATATTCAGGAATTAAAGCAAATTCTATTAAATTTTATTTAAATTGGCTCTCTATTGCTGTGTTTGATTTCTTTGGAGCTTAGTGTTTTATGGCTAAAATTAGTTTTTCGTTCTAATAAGCAGAAATATTTAAAAGAAATAAAAAGAAACTTTGCATGTTCGCTTATTTAAATATAGCTTAAAATTAATGTTTCCAAACAATAATGAGAAAAATCCGTTCATTTTCATAAAAGTGCATATTCATTTATAAAAAAAAAATCAGGTCCAAAAGTATTTGAACAGCAGCCATTTGTGCCTCTGTGTTCCTCTATAACGGATTTGAAATAAAGAAATAAGATGTGACTGAAATGACGAACCTCAGCTTTAATTTAAGAACTTTAAAACATTGCTTGAAAAAAAAAGTGTTACTGTCCAAATACTTATGGACCTGATAATTAAACATAGTTGGATGTTGTGATATTATTACTCTTACATCATAAGAATTTCAGTCTGTTTTTCTGCTTCGAATCGAACTTAATAAAATAAAATAAAATATTGATACGCAAACACAAAAGATCATAAAAACATCACCTGGTGGTTTTCAGTCCTTATCTCTCGAGTTGGAGTTCATCCTGCTCCAGGTGTTGTGTGTGTTGTGTGTTCTGAGATGCCTTTCAGTTCATCACGGATGTACAGAGTGGCTGTTGGAGTTTGTGTAGCTTGCGGTCAGCTGAAATCACGTCACCACGTCTCATCATCACAACACTTCTGTCACCTGATCTTCTTATTATCTTCATGATTGTATTTGTACACAAGTTGTGTTACTTAAATCAAAGTTTGACATAAAACACTGTGAGAATCACCCTTAACCTCACCTTAAATAAGTGAAGCGTTTAAAATTTAAAATAAAAAGCTTTCTAACAGCTGGAGTTGCAGCTGGAAAATTTAAAATAAAAGGAGTTTTATTTAATCTGGAGTTTAAATGATATTTAACTTTAAGAAGTCACGAATGAAAATGAGTAAAAGCAGAACTAAAACTATTAACTCAATCCTGAACAAATAATTTGATGTTTACTTTAATTTTCCTGAATACAGAAACTCTGTGCTTTTAAATGAGGATTCAACACTGAATTGTTTCTTGAAACACAAATTTAATTCCTCCAGCAGTCTGAAGTTAGTGCTGTGGCGGTATTTCGCCGCCAGATGGCGACATTGATTAAACAGTCAGAGTCTATAATAATAATAATAATAATAATAATAATCACTATCTCATGTTATAACCCTGAGATAAACATGTTTATAGTTCCATGTCGTTAATAAACAGTATATTTATGCTTTAATTAAGCTTTTTCTTTTTATTATTATTAAACGTGGTCACTTGTGTTCAAGTCATCACCAGAGCAAACAGCATCGATGACATGGACAGGGAAATTAATTTGAGAGGAAAGATATTGATGGCGCTGATGATAATTATAATGATGATGATGATGATGAGGAGGAGGAGGGTGTGGTCATCTTTGAAGTTCTGTATTTCATCTATAAACCTAATGTAACTATAAGTAGACGGTATCTATTTATATAGACATGAAGGTGTTTCTTCACACTTCTCAGGAGCCTCTCCACTGCAAATATTAACTTTTTTCACATTATTATTATTATTATTATTATTATTATTATTATTATTATTATTATTATTATTCCCACATCTGATTTGCTTTGATTGGGATCAAATGTGAATTACTGATTCCTGAGATTTTCCCATCATTCAGCAGAACTGGTGTAGAACCTTGTTAGACATCTCACTCACTCATCTTCTACACCGCTTTATCCTGTATCCCAGGAGGCTTAGGGCACGAGGCGGGGTACACCCTGGACAGGGTGCCAATCCATCGCAGGGCACACACACATACACTCATTCACACACTATTGGCAATTTGAGAACGTCAATTTACCTTACCTACATGTCTTTGGACCGTGGGAGGAAACCGGAGTACCTGGAGGAAACCCACCAAGAACATGAGGAGAACATGCAAACTCCATGCACACAGAGACGGGAATAGAGTCTGGCCGGGAATCAAAGAAAGACCCTGAAGGTGCAAGGTGACAGTGCTAACAGTGGGTTTGTTGTCTTTTGAAGAGTAGAAATAAATAATCCTGCCTTTCCTGAAGGTGATGTAACACCGCCGCATGCTCTGTATGTCCTGTAGGGGGTGCTGTTGGAGAGCGAGAGAGAGAGCGAGAGAGAGAGAGAGAGAGAGATGAAAGCCCCGGGGTGACAGGTTGTTAAAGGCCTGATGGGTCACAGCAGGTGAGTTAGGACGTACAATTTTGACCCTCGGGCCCGTCAGTCTTCCTCTAACGGCAGTTTTGGAGGTGGGCGGGGCTGATTGCGGTACGAAAACTGTGTTAATGAGAGAAGAGGCCTTGTGTAAATCTGCCTCACTTCTTCCGAATTTCTTTGAGGTGAAGGTGAAGGCTTGTGCTGAACGTCATCCAGAGTGTCGGAGCAGGTGGTGGAGATGACTTTGAAGGTGACAGTCGCAACCTGTGTGCAGTCTGACTTCATTACACTCTCCGCTCAGAGCTCTTTACTTTCCCAAGGACGTTTAGCTTCATGGAGATCAAATCTTGCAGCTGAAACGAGGATCATGTACCCAGGAGCATGTCCGCGTTTATATATATATATATATATATATTATCAGTACTCAGTTTATTTTTCTATTGCTAATACATCACCAAAACGTCATGCATGTTCTGATTGGACAGAAGATGCTGAAGTTTCTCTGATCCACAAATTACGGGGTTACATTAATGCACTGGTTCTAAAACCACCTCATCGTTTCTATAGTAACAGCCCGTTCACAGGGACACGGACTGACGAGGAATGAATGATCATTAATATGGTGAAGTTTTCTCTGAGGCCGTGTTTATTTAACATTAATGGAAGGAGTCTCCAGTGTCGGCGCTGAGACTTAAAGTGTCTCTCGCTGTGTAATTGTTTTGAAACCCTTAAAACTCAAGCGGCACAGAGACACGCCGGCAACGCAGCCTGGGTCAATGATGAGTAAACAAATATGTGGCGTGTGTGTGTGTTAACAGGGACGTGTGTTAAAAGAGACGTGTTATCGGTGTGTGTGTTAACAGGGACGCCGCAGACTTTAAACTGTGCATTTGTGTTTTCATGTCACGTAGAACAAAAGTTATCATGACTTTTATAAATATATGAGTATAAATACAGAATACAACCGAAAACTACCATAAAAACCTGATCACGTGTATCCGTGCCATCTCTTTGTACTGTACAGTCCTGAACCCTGTATGTGTTTATGAAAAAAAACAACAACAGTAATGTCTAAAATGCTCTAAGGGCCATGTGCTAATTGCTGTTTGTAGCGTCTGTGATGTGAGTGAGAACATTCCATACATCCATTTAATACATTTAAAAAATCCTGTAGGTTTCTGTGGTCTAAGAGGAATAAAAGTGCTGAAAGTAATCAAGTTCAGGGCCGTGACAGTGACGCCCCTCCATCACACGACTCCAGCACTGATTCATGTCCTCTAACTGCAGGCCCCCAAATGTTTGATTCCCAACATCATAAATCACAATTATACCAAGTTAGAAGAAAAACTCATTCATTATGAAATACCTAAACCATGTTAATCTGCCACCAAGCCATTTGTCTGCGTTTGAGTGTGTGTGTGTGTGCGTGTGTGTGTGTTGTACACAATAAAAAAAAAAAGAAAGAAAAAAAGCAGTGCGTCTGAAACGTGAGGCCGTGTGTGTGTTGTGATGAGCTCGCGTGCTTGGGGTTTGTCGCCGTCTCTCATGCACATTCTGTAGATGCTCTGGAACTGACGCCGAGCTCGACCTTGACTTCTGCCGCTGAAACAATTCTAACTGCACAGGGCTTCATTTAAAATGTAACTGATCACATCTAGTCACTGGGAACACTGGGGAACACTGGTTAGTTATGGGAACAGCAGGAATCAAGGGTTGGTTACAGTCAGGGATTGGACACTGGGAACACTGGGGATCAGAAATTGGTCTCTGGGAACAATGGTAATCAGGTTTTCCTCACTGGGAACAGTGGTGACCAGGGATTGGTTTTTGAGAACAGTAATGATTAAGAGCGGGTGCTAAATTGAGTGCGTTTGCTCTTGATGTGTATAAAAAGCGTTTACACATGATATTTTTTCCCACACAAAAATGAAAGAAAAACTGGTTTCGTCTCGTCCTGTCGTCTCTCCTCTCATTTTGTTAGGAAGAAAATTTTAGTTTGGAAGGGAGGATTAGAGATCACTGGTGCCTCTGGTGTGTGTGTGTGTGTGTGTGTGTGTAGGTATGGAGTTGTAGGGTTACACGGCTACTGTTCCGTGACAGCAAGTGGCGGACTGTTAGCATTAGCTAGCTAAAGCGAGAGCGAGCGCGCGTGAGAGAGAGAGCGAGAGAGAGCGAGAGCGCTGCAGCTGTTGGTCACTATTTTTGCTGCTCCAATCCCCCAGACAACAGGCAGGTTTCACACTGCGGTCTGTCAGTTCGCTGTGATCTAAAATAAACGCTCCTGTAGCCACCGGCATGTACCGCGCTCCTGTATGAGGGGACGAACGTGACATAACTGAGGTCACAAAATATTCATTTATTTAAAAACATATAGCGGTCATTAGCGCTGCTGACTGACGCTCTGCTGTGTGTCGAGGTTAAAGTGGGGAAAAAAAACCCCATATTTGAGATCATTAATAAATGTAAAAATTATAAATGTACATTTTTTTATACATATCAATAAAGTGTGGATTCTATTTATTTACAGCTTCTTTCAGACACAAAAAAGTGCTTGTAAACTTTAAAAAAGTAGATTATTTTGTAATTTAATAATGATTTGTGTAAGATTTCATCCTTTACAGTAAGTAAGAGTAAGGAGAAAATTTTAATAAAAATTGTAATTTCATTTATATTTCATCTTTTAGTCTCTTATTTGTTTAAACTTTAGCAAAGATTTGTAGAGAAGATTTGTAATGAATGATAAACCGTTAACAAAAGAATATAATTTAAATTTAAATACATTTTATTTATAAATAATTCGTTCCTTTTGAACATTTTGCATTTTATTTTAATTTCACCGCTGGGACTCCGGCACCAGTCAAACCCTCCTGTGCTTTAATTCTTTCTTTTCAACTTTAGAAAACAACACAATGTTGAACAGTAAAGTTATGGACCGAAAGAGTAAACATTCAAATAAAATAAAAATTTACAATTTTTTATTGTAACATACAGTTTAACTTAAACAATTTCCAAAAAAAAAAATAAAATAAAAAATAATAATAATAATAATGGGGACAGTCAATACCAAAATGTTCATCGATGTTTCTTCAAAATGAAAACCAGTGAAAAATATATATCTGAAGACTCGTTACTATTAAATGCAAATACAGTCATAGAACTTTTCATTAAAACATAGACGCTTCGTTGTTTTAGAAAAATACGGACAAATCTTCGCTGAACTTTGTATAAATGCGTAAAAATATGAAGTCTATACTGAAGTGAGCGGGGATCTTGTTTTAAATCAGATTGTGTGTTTTTTTTTTTTTACTTCTCTATGGGATTCAATAAAATATTAAAAACAATATAACAGCCATGTGCACAGCCAACGCTTATAATTAAAAGTAAAAAAAAAAATATCAAAAAGAAAAGAAATCGTTCAACACTTTCATTCCGATGCTTCTCTCTTTCCGTTCGTCAATCCTTCCTTCCTGCTCACATGCTCTCGCCGTCTGAATAAAACTCCAAAAATAATCTCCAAAAATATGGAGGGACATCCCTCAAACACACACAAACACACAGGCGCGCACGCACAACACACATTCACTAGAACAGAAAACCACATTTCTAAATAGGCATGTGACGATATTATTATTATTATTATTAATGTATATCATATTAATTGAAAAGAAAATGTTAATTGGACAGAAATCTTTTTGATAAGGAAAAAAACATTAGGAAACTGCAGCACTGTGTCCACGCTAATAAAATTTGTAAAATTGTGATGAGTATCGCGGTATATCGTGTCACTGATTATCGGCGCATGCCTACTTTTAAATAAATATGTTTAAAAGTCTAAAAAAAAAAATCTACCTTCAAATTAGACCATGCACACGAGAAAGTCAGCAAAAAAAATGTCCTGGATTTAACAATATAATTTAGAACAACTGACTAAATATATTCATATTATGTATATAAAATATATATATATATATATTTATATTTTTATTCAAATACAAGCACAAAAGTGCCATGTACAGTTTACTGTAAAGTAAAACCACAGCTTCATGCACCACCACGTAAATAAATATACTACAGGTTTATAACAGATTTCAATAAACTCATTAAGACAAAATTCCAAAATCACGACTTAGTGTATTTTTTTTTCCCCGAGGTAAACTCGAACACTATGTTTAAAAAGTCCTTTAAGGCATCTGACTACATTCGCGTGCTCATCCTGAATCTGCTCTACACCACGGTTCAGGGCTAACGGGGATGATGAGGGGAAGAACGGTCTCCGACCACTACATGTGCAAAACTCCAGTGCAATAACCAGTTATTAACCAAAAAAAATAAATAATAAACTAAATAAATACATAAATAAATCCAACAAACTCCATGCATAATATCCTGTAGCTAATTTACAACACCCGCGTATCAGAACGATACCGCTCTCATTTTACAAACGGAGCTGCGCACTTCCACGTGATCATTTCCACGTGAACCAATAAAAAAAAATCACAAAAAAAATCTAATAAAATCACCTCGAATCGTCGACTAATCGCGCCACAGCCGTGATATTGCTTGTTATTCGATTGAGCTTCGCGTTAGCCGTTAACCGATTCGCTCACATAGCAAGGGGATAAAAATGTACACGATATATACTGTATATTTTTGGTAATTTTTTTTATATATAAAAAAAAAGAAATACACACACAAAAAAAGAAACAAGCTCAAGACATAGTTGTTAAATTTGTACCACACCCGGGCGTGGCATTCTCCTAAAAACACGAGCAGGTGGTGTTAGACAAGGCTTCAGAGACGGGTAATGCAATAAGACTGGTGAGTGCCTCTTTTTTTAAAATGGGCACGGTGTTTAGATCAGAATGAAGACACGCACATACACACACT
>JAOVVA010000024.1:18302334-18315510 GCA_028565275.1 Leiocassis micropogon
GGGGTGGGGGGGGGGGGGGCGGGGGACCTGGTTGGGCTCGGCTACGGGACTCTGCTTTTTTTCACTCCGTTGTTATTTTCGCTCTTAATTCCAGTCGTCCACTCGTCCTTTGCCTGTGTCTGAGTCTGAGCGGCGTGTTCTAAAGGCCATCCACACAACCGCAGAGAATTATGGGGCCTACGCCGCACGTCCTGAAGAACTCGCTGAAAAAGTGAAAGAATCAGAGTTACTGTACGTCAGAACAGCTTGGGTTGCTAAGCTTATGGGTTTATGAAGCAAAAAAGCTGATTCAGATATAGCGCTAAACAACGCACACATGCACTTTTTAAAGATCCTGATCATTAGCTAATTAACTGGATCTCACTAATTAACTGATCAACTCATGCAGAGTCTGACAATCAGCTGCTCAGGACTGACTGCAGTAACCGATGCGAACTCACCACATAACTAACCATCTGATTATTATTTTTATTCTAAATTGGATCCAAATCATTGAAACCCAATTCCCCAGAACCGGCCTGAGAGCCCTTAAATTTGGGCCCAACGGTAGTCCAGAAGGTTCGGTTTAAACTGAAACGTAAATGACTTGACTACATTTCTTTCTCCAGATGAAATATTTAACCAAAGGAACAGTGGATGATTGAATCCTCTGCAGTGTAAAGGTACAGTGTCCAGGTACTGCGTAAATAAGGTTCAGTTCTACTAGTTAAAGGTTTCATTGCGGTGGTGAATAGAAGTCTTACCTGAGTTTTATGGTGCATCAAGTCAAGAAGTGGACAAAAATAATGGCTAATCCGATGTTTATCAGCATCACTAATGCCACCAGTATTGAGTTGGGACCCTGCAGGAGAGTCAGAACAACAAATACATAAAACCTTCTGAAGTCGCCATCTTTCATTTCAGCTCATCAACATCACTAAATATATTGATCCAAACATCACGCTTAAGCTTGAGGAGAAACCGAACCATTATGAACTTTTGATTTGATCATGTGATATTTCTCACCTTCACCAAATTAACCAAATCAAATGAATCACCTTTTTCTGATTAGCCAGGTGTGTGTGTGTGTGTGTGTGTATGCGTGTGTGGTGGTGGTGGTGGGGGGGGGGGAAGGTTGTCACTCACCGATTCTTCCTCAACCACGTCCGTGGTTATCTCCATGCTTGCTTTCTTGGTTTCTGAGAGACTCTTTGGCTTCAGACTATCCTGTTTTCTCAGCTTAGGGTCCGGCTTGACGTCTTTAGTCGTGGCAAGCTTGGCGGGGGGTATGGAGGGTGCTGGGGTGAGATATTGCTTGGCCGGGGCCGGTGCCCTTACGAGGACAGATGAACTTTTTAGCTTCTCATCCTCCTCTGACTCGTCGGGTGGGATGGACACTTCCGCCTTCACGAAGTAGCTGTGGTACTGCGAATGGACCTCGCCGTTTCCGGGGCTCGAGGAGTTGGCGACCGGCGCCAGGGGTTTATAGGACGCGAGGGAAGAAGAAGAAACCACGTCCTGCTTCACTTCCTGTTTGGCTGGCACCCTGGGGGTGGTTTTGGGGACGACGCTGGCCACTAGGCTCTCGACTACGCTCTCTTTGGTAGATTTTTGTGCGCTTCGGTTGAAGAAGGATTTCTTCTTGTTGGGTGTGGGTGAGGGCGGAGGAGTCGGACCTGGGCTTTGGGTGGGCGTATGGTTGGGCGTGGTGCCCTTGCGATAGAAATGAGGGCTTCCTGAGGGGGTTTTCTCTTTTTTCTCTTCAATGACTTCTTTAATCTCTATCGGTTCGCTGGAGAACTTCTGCTTGATGTAATCAGGGCCTTTAAAGAAAATAAATACCTCAATTATTCCAAAATGATACTGAATATGTGAAATATATGAACTTTTTTATGCTCTAGAATAACAATAGAACCGCATCCAAGACGCTGCGTTGTATTAAAACCAGTGACTCATGTCTGAGGAAATCAAAATTTATAGACAGCATTGGGTTACAAAGTCATTATTCTGAACATTTATATTTCATGTGAGTATGTAAGAATTCATGGAAGTTCAGATATTTTCCACTGCCTCTCTCTCTACAAAATATGGACTAGCTACCTAAATCATTAGCCTTAGCCATTAGCTAGAAATTACTTGTTGCCCAGATTCCTCAGTTGCCTAGCAACAGTACTTTAACCGCTCGAATGGTATGGGTGCAGTGTATGGTCTTCCAGTGTTGAAAACAAGAGATGTTTTGCTGTATTCATTTTAATGCATCATGTGTTACTGGTGTAATGTTGAGTTAAATGCTCTCGCTCTCTCTCTCTCTCTCTCTCTCTTTCAGGCCAAAGCTGTACATAAACACACTGACACTCTGTTAGTGTTTATACACTGCAGGAGAGTCAGATTCTGCTCTACGGTTGGACTGTGAGCCTTCGTGCATTTCTCAGATTCTTCACAGAGCCGACACGGAGCCAAGCCGCAGCTGACACGGGTGGGCTTTCTAGAACCCTCACTGGGCCGCGTCCAGGTCCGGCCATAGATGGGTCTGTTTATCAGACACTTGACAGAGCCGACAAGCGCAGTGCTGACGAGCCAAAAGCACCAGAGTCTTACTGAGTTTTATAAAAGAGGTAAAACTAAAAAAGGTTTTATTGGAGCTTCATGAAAACATTTCGCAGGATCGAGCCAGTCGAGTCCGGAAAGTCAGGTTTGTTCACTTTCATAAGAGAGTTTGGAGGGTCGGGCCGCACCCCGGTTGAAACGAAAAACAAAAGCTCACTGATATTAGTTCAGAGTTTTGACCCTTTCCATTTCCATACACATGGTTTGAAATAATGTTGAACCTACTTACAGTTTCTTGACTTTTTTTAAACAAATCATATCCATAAACGTCCAGTGTTTTTCTGAGAGCCCACCTGACACCATCACGTGCAATACTTCATGTAAGAAGTAATATTTCCAGTTAACCAAATTAGTTTTGGCTGCATCAGACAGATATCACTGAAGCCCTGATCCCAGACTGATCCTCTGTCAGCTTCAGCGAGGACAAATGTGCTCCCCGGTATGAGGTCAGAGATGAGGCTAGCATGCGGTGATTGTTTTCACAGCCTACAACAACACTAGCTGCATTGTGTCTCTTGGCAGCGATACCTTTACAGCACTGCAGAGCCTGAATCTGGAGAAGACAAAGGAAGCTGTTAGAGCGATCCAGGAAGGGCAGAGAGCAGGGAGACAAACCATGACCCAAAGGATGATGTAATCGTTATATGTGACAGAAAGAAAAACACGAATAAAAATACAAATTCTGTGTTTTTTTTCCTATTATATAATGCAGATTTACAGTATGTGAGATAATGACCTGTTTCTTATAAATATCCCACTGTAGCTCAGGAAGAACTTGGAGACGACGTATTCTGTGAGTTTAGGGCTTTAAAAGCGAAGGACTATTAAGATTGATTTAGACATTTTGTGACTAGTTTTGGTAGAATTTTAAGACCAGTGATTCTCTGGGTTTGAGACTAGGACCAGAGTAGATTCGTGCTAAAGGTTGGGTTTGGGGGTTTGAAGTTTTGAGACCAAACACTAAATGGACGAGACAAGCTTTTGAATGGATCCAATGGTCTGAGATTAGCATGTCTTTGGTTTTCAGAGTGCGAGACCAATAATTGGGTGGGGTTGAGGATTTGTAAACCAGCTTTCACATGGGTTTGACAGTCCAAGACCAGGTCTGTGATGGAAGGAAAGTTTCAAGACCAGTTATTGGTTGCATTTAGTACTTTCATAGAAGAGTCATTGAGTCGATTTGAGGTTTGAGGTTATTCATCACATATACAGCTTTGTTAGGAGGCTGGTGTCAGAGTGAGGATCAGCCATGGGTTGAGATAAGGGTTAAGTGTTAACTTGGTGGAGCTCGGGCTTGAAATACTGACCCGCTGATCGGTAACTCAGACCCAATGCTATCACCGCTGAGGGCAGCTACTGGCTGGGTTTTGGTTTGTTTTGTTTTTAAACCAGTGTGAAACCAGCATTTGTGTAGGGTTGGTGGTCTGAAGTCCTGAAACCAGCTAGTGATTGAATCTGAGGATCCAAAGTCCAGCACAGGAGTAAAACTATTGGTTTAATCAAAGCATTTGTTCAGATTGCAGAGACAGAGGCACCAGCTACAGTGTGCGTAATGGATTTAAAATTAATGCTTTGGTTTGGATCAGTGATAGGTTTTACGAATTTCAGGTGAGTAGTTGAGAGGCTCTGACAGGCTCGATTGTGTTAGTTTGTGATCAGACACTAGTTGTGGTTGAAGGTTGTAAACCAGCTGTTGTGCCAGTCTGAGAGCAGCTACAGAATGGAAGTGAGGGTTTGAGACTGATTACTGGTTGGAGTTAAAGTACTGACTGGGTTTCAGAGTCTGACACCAGCTCTTGTCAGTTTTCATGTCTGAGATAACATGCTGAAAGAATTGGTGTTTCTGACCAGAAATTATTGACTCGTTATTAAATATCAGTTGAGTTTGATTCCAGCTGATGGGTTTGAAAACTTGAGGCCAGACCTGCAGGGTTTGAAACAAACAGCGCTTTTACACAACGGATTCAGGCACGGATCAGAGTCTGGACTTGACCGTAAAGTGCAGTTTGTCGGCGTAGTGTGAACTCTCCATATTGTACCCGAGGATGGATCAGCATTCCGGCATCAGTTGCAATTGAAAGGGTGTCATCAAAAACTTGGCGTCGTCTATGCCATTTGTCTCATCTTAAATACTCATACTCATGCAGCCTGTGCCAATCTCATCCTCTGACCCACAGCGCCGGGGCTGATAAAGTAGGAACGCATGTGAGAGGGTGGCTGAAAATACCAACAGGGGTTTCTCTGAAACATCAATGATATTAAATATAGTGCGAAAACCTTTGACTTTGTGTACTTAACAATATTAACAATGTGAAATCTGATCAGCAGAGGTGGGGGGATTGGGGGGGGGGCAGTCGTACCCGGGCACGGAATGAAGCAATTGTGTCTAGTGTGAAAGCAGAGTCTTACAGAAGAGTGAGTTTAGAGCAGCAGCTGAATAGAGACGTTTGTGCAGGCGAAAGACTGTGGATCTGAAACCAGGGGCTGATGGTGTTCACAGTTTGGAACTCGTCGTTTGTAGCATTGGGGGTTTGTAAATAATTCTGGAGTTAGAATGAAGACTTGAAATTAGGCTAATTACATAACGTCTTACATAACCAACATGGATGTCATGTTTACAAGTGAATAATGGTGTGGAATCTCCAAACAAAACTATTCTGCAGCAGAATTCGAGTGGACCCTCATGCTGTCCTGAAAGAATTAAAATAATCGCCTCGCTTTTAAATGCAGCACGAACTGACGGACGGACGGCAACAAACACCCGAAAAAGATATGCAAATGATATTCCTCCCTTCAGAACTCATTTGCATTTACATCTGCTTAACGTTCTCTTGCTGAATAAAGGCAAAGTCAAGACCGACGCAAAGCCAAGGGCACACACACACACACACACACACACACACACACACACACACACGTGGATTTTGTGTTGAAATGTTTGTGTGCATTAAACAGCCGTTTAACCTGAAAAAGCCTAAATTATGACCAGACAGTGTATTGTGAAAAAATTGATAACGAATGATGGAAATTAGTTTTGGTGAATAAATGATGATGTCAGGGATGTAAGTTTGGACTCCTCTGTGTGTGTGTGTGTGTGTGTGTCTGAGGGGAATACCTGGCTGGCGGAAGGTGGGCGATAGCTCTCGGGCCACGGCACGAGCCACCTCCGAATCCTGGCACGCTGCGAGCGCTGCCTGGTCTGCAGCTTCCGCTTTAGCTCTGGCGTGGGCCGTTCTGGAACAAAACAGAAACAAAAACAAAAAAATCAACTAAAGTGTGTGCAGGGAGGTCAAAGCCAAGACTGCAATTAAAATAATAAACACGTACGTACATCAGAGTCACAGTGAAAGGATGTACGGTTTGTTTTTCTTATACCGCAGTCATTTATTCACCACGTATTTTTTTTTTCGTACGTTTTTATCAATTTATTGTGTAACGTCACTGAAACTCGTTCCTGTTCTCACTTACATTATAGCAGCGATAAACAGTATAGAAACAAAGTCAGGAGTCTTAAACCTAAAGCTTTACCTCTGTCTGTTACAACGCGCTCACACTGGAGACTCCTTCCACGCTAATGAGCTGTTGCTATGGAAACGATAGTGTATCAGAGCGAGCGCATTAATATAACCTGTGCTACGTCAGAGCTTATCCGCTCTTTACCCTCGCCTTACTTTAACCTTTATCTCATTTGATAGATTTCTGAATGGTCTAGTGGTGAGGTGTGATGTCATAAATAGGAGCGTGAAAAGCGCAGGCGTGGTTTTTTTTTCGGTTCTGCTAGAGGTGTGTAGGAGCTTCTTCTGGAAAGGAATTTAGTGTATCTTCCAAAGCGGTGATAAAAAAGTGTAACAGAGAGAGAGAAAAAAAGGGTTAAAGCTCCGAACATCACTAGGCCTTGTGGAGTGTTGAGAATGTGTCCGTCAGCGGAGGAGAAGAAGAACACACATGAGAGGCTCAGCGTGGAAAAAAAAAAGCAGCAGCCTTCAGTCCGTCTCGCTGTTCTGTTGGCGGTGTTGCGTTCTTTATCTTTTCAATAGGCTGCACGTAACAGGGTATAGAGCAGAGACGGAGAAGAAGATCATCTCCTTGGCGACAGATGGAGCAGTTCTAAGGTTTTAATTTGGCAGCAGTAACCCCCCCCCCACACACACACACATACATAAACACACACACACACACACTCACACACAATCCACCCACTCTCTCAGTGGTGCAGATAAAGATGTCAAGACGAGCACATCCTCGCTGTGTCGTTTAGAAGCGCTTGCATCGTGTCGTTCTTCCTCGTATTCAGCAAACATTCAGAATAAACAGATAATAAACGGTCATCAGGACGCGTCCTGGAAATGTTCAGCGCTGAAATATTACTGCATTAGCAAATCAAGTGTTACAGAGACAGTTCTGTCTCGCTGCTGCGTTTTTCACACTTTCCTGGGACTCATTCGCTGAGAATACTGAAGAGTGCGATGATGATGATGATGATGATGATGATGATGACGGGATTCTCTCACTGGAGGTGTCTGAAAGTGATCCTGCCTTGATATTTGTGTAACACTGAGTTCACTGGGTTTAATATTAACCTTAAGTAAGCCCAATCTGGGTCACACCAGTGAGCGAGTGGAACAACACTGCAGCGTAAGTGAGGACGGAGCCGCAGGTGACTCGTTTCTGCAGTGTTTAATAAAACTGTTAATGGATAAAGTGCATGATGCGGCGTTATTCAACAAATAAACCAACGTCATGGTATAAGAGCGCTCCGGGATGTGCTGTGATAGAAAAACAATCAACGTCAGAGCAGTAACACAGTGTGTGAGGGATACAGAGTACATAATCCCAAGTGTGGCGTCAGGGAGGGCGTATGATCTCTGCCAAAACATGGCATTGGTGCCAAAAAGTGTCTCTCCCAGGTGTAGTGTCTGTAACCTTTTAAAATTCAAATCTTTCAATGATCTTAATTGGCATTCAGATGAAACTCGGCCAATTTAGGTTTCACATGAAAAGACCTAAACCTGAAAAAGTATTTTATTCTAAAATGCTAAATTGTTACGATATCGCAACATGAACTTGACATGGTTACGGACACTACAGATTATTTGCTTTGTACGTTTTTTTTTTTTTTTTTACCAAAAAACAGAATGCTTTAATTTGAGAAACAATTTTTACAGGTCTTATGTTTCTAGAAGCTTACACCAATTTAAGTATCAACACTCATAAAGAATTGTGAATAATTTTGTAATTTAAATGATTTTTGTTTGAAGTGAGACAGTATAACGCTGAAAAATTGTCCATTTTTGGGGCTCATATAAAATCATCTCTCTAAAACAGCTGAATTTAGCAACTTGAAATTTTTAGGGAATTTTTTGGTCCCTTCCATGTTGCATAAACTTCAGAAGTAGCTTCTTTGGCCACACACTCTTTTCTCTATTATATGTATAACATGAAAAAATATAATAAAATCAGCACCAATACTGTGTTTTGGCGTCTCTGTGTAGATTTATTTGCAGGATGTTTTTGCTGGATTATGTGAAACACATCACCACGCGGTGTTCAGTGTGTCAGACCGAGACGCTTCCGCATCACCAAACGCAAACACATTCACCGGCGGATTAGAGAGCGTCGCCAATCTGTACGTTTAATCTGGTCCAGAAACACACTGCTGCGCAGAGCCTCAGGCAGGCCAAGAGATCCGAGCTCAGTGTAATTACACGATTAATCAGGTATCATGGGATAACGAGGACACCGCTGTGGGGATACACACTCCTCACTGAGCTCAGAGATCGCACGAGTCGGTGTTTAACTGCAAACCGATGGGTTTAGCAAATACACAGCACAACAGCTAGCAAATACACATCATACGATCACCTGTTCATCACTGCGGCTCGTTCCCAAACCCACTCTGTCCCCGCTGCCCCGCCGTCCTGCACGTGTCCTGCGTCCTCGCATTTATTCACCAACGCTTATATGGCCAGTGCATCCTGTTTTTTTAAATTACAAACTCTTTTGTTTCCTGTATAGTTTATACCTTGAATTGAACATGTATTGAAGTTTCAGATCAATAAATATATAATAAAAACAGACGTTACTGATATAAGCACTGCAGGTTTATGATTTCATCCTTCCAGCTCAAAGTACTTTTTAAATTCTTTTTATTCGAACCTTTATTGTAAGCTTATCGTGAACAGGACATGTAGTCCATTTATAGATGTCTTTAGTAGATATAATGATTTATACTGAAAATTAAATCCTAAATATTATCCAGTAGAGCTGCATAATTCATCACATAAGAATCTAAATCGCGATATGGACCGTACATGATTTAATCAGAAAGGCTGCAGTTTATTACACATAAAATAAACACAGTCAGGAATTTATGTAGAGTTTGTCAATCATTTAAGTATCTGTTCATTTCTTTAATATACTTTTGAGGTTATTGATAGATACATATTTGGCAAACATCCTTAATGAGATTATCTCTTTAATGATTTGCATTTAGCCTCGATAAATGATTGAATGCAAATTTATATTGCAGTTTAAATCTCAATTGCAATACGAGTTCCAAAATATCACAAAGTGAGGTTTTTTTTTTTTTATGAAATTGTGCAACCCTAATAACCAGACTCACTGTTTAGTTTAATAAATGATTTTTTTTTTCAATATAAATGAAAAAACAAAAACATATACACTATTTCTCTCTTTCTCTCTCACACACACTAAGGGTTTATCTTACTTTTTTTTTTGCCTTGTTTTGGTTCAATTATAAATCATATTTTAATTTAGTAATTAAATAAACAGTACTGTATAAAATAGAGAAATTGTGAAAGTCTGACCACAATAAACTTTTATATTCACAAAATAACATTGAAGCTTAAATTATCGATTTAATTAAACTATTAACCTGACCTTATGAAATATATAAATTTGATGAATTACATTGTCTTTTTTATGCTAGGAAAATGTATCACATTGTTAGTGTTTTTAACAAAAAAATTTAATATGAAAAAATAACTATTAATATATACTTTCAGAAGGCTAGTTTATATTTTTAATAAAAGAAAAATCCCTTGTTAGGGTGTTTGTGCTTTAATGCAGGTCAGAGTCCAGATCTGGGTCAAAACACGAGCAGAGAAAAATCTCAGCAGGGAAACATAAATATTAATTATTATTAATAACCAGGCGCGGGTCAGAACCGGGGAAAGATGAAAGTGAAAACATTTGGAAGTGAAAACCACAGGAAGAGTGGAACAGATGTGAAACAAACAAACACACACACACACACGCACAGGGAACAGACCAACACTGCATCATCGCCATGAATTCCAATTCCATGACGGTTCCGAGTGTGTTACTGTATCTGACTGCACTTTTATTCATATGCATTCTTGATGAATGATTTATTGTTTTGTAAGGTTTTATTATTATTATAATTATTTTGTAAGATTGTGTTAAAAATCCTAAAAAGCTAAAAAAAAAAGTACTCTGTACTCCACGCCTGGTGATTTACATCTTAAAGAGCGTTTAAATGCAGAATAACACACAACTGATAAAACTACCATAGTAACACGGAGGGGAAACACGGACCGTATAAGGCAATACAGGACAGCCGAGAGCAAAATACAGTACGAGGAGGCGACCGGGACAGAATTAGATCTGATGGAGCTTTTAGCATTAAACATTTAACCTTAATAACACATTAGTTAACATTAATGAGGATTAAATTTAAAGCTCACTTGATTCAATTTAAAGCTCACTACTTAATAAATTGCTTCATCATATCCAAGAATAAATAAACATAAATTTAATTACATCATGATGACAGGGGTGTAAATATTGGCACCCCCTGTCCAGTATGTTCTCTGCCAATTACCTGCTACAAATATAACTTAACTCATAAGTTCATAAAGTGGACTTTTTATTTATTAAAAAAAAACGTTTAATACAAAAGAAACAATGACTATAACACTGAATATTCCTTGGTAATTAATATATCATGTATCAAGTACATTACATTAAATTAATCTTGATCCTTTATGCATTTATGTTTTAAATCTAGTAAAAATATAATAACAAACCAACAAACTATTTTTCAGTGCTGTAAATGTGAAAGATCTGAGCAGGTGGAAACTGTCGCATCGTCACGGCACCGAGGGCCAGATAGTGAGTTCTCCTAATCAGACAACATCATTAGATAGGAAAAATCCGAATAATTAGAATTAATCTGCATAACGCGATAATACCTGATCAGCTATGTCATTTCTAAAACTTCAAAAACTTTTACATTTTATTAATCTGTGTGGAAAACAAGCATCATGAAACACGGACAAGCTTCATGGACATGAAAAGCTGTTTAAGTAAAAGGGCTACACACACACACACACACACACACACACTACACATGCTCAGTCTGCTGAGTGCTCCAACAGATGATAGGCGCGCACAGATCGACTACTGTATCAGTCGTTTTATTCTCGTCAGCGCTGAGGAGCCAAATCCTGCCTTGCCTTATTTAGTCAGCAAGCAGCAATGAGAAAGAGAGAGAGACAGAGACAGAGAGAGAGAGAGAGAGAGAGACACTGTCTCACGGTCTCTCTCTTCACATTCCTCAAGTCCCCCTCAGTGCTTATCTCGGCTCTCCATAACAGAATTCGAACGCACAGAGAAAAAGAGAAAGAGAGAGAGACTTCACTGGTAGCGCTGCTCTGGGACTGTCTCACTGTCTCACTGTCTCACTGTTTCAATAAAATTCACATCAACACGACAGCGCAGTGTCGATCCTGTCACTTGTCCCTCAGCGCCGCTGAACTGTGGACGCCGACTGTTCACAAGACGTTCCAGAACTGCAGACTCGACCTGCTAATGTTCCCGTTCTACAAAGACGCTGCACAGCAGACACGCAGCTAACGCTAATATTATCACATGTAAAGATGTTTATCTATGTAACATGTATGGAAGGAGTCTCCAGTGTCAGGGGCAAAGATGGAGCTGTGTAACTCGGCAAACTGCTGTGATGTGAGAGGGATAAAACTTGTAAAGGAAAATAATCACCCCTGTCACTTAGCAGTTTACTATAACACACACACACACACACACACTGTTTATTTACTCAACTGCTAAATTATTTAATTGATGAAGTCAGTCTGAGTTATAAAATATTGCTGATACTCAGTAGTGCGTACCGTCTGGCCATCTTATTTATTTACATTTATTATGTTAATGACAAGCTAATGGTTTAATGTGACACTAAATATTAAGCTAGCAGCTATGTTAGCAAAAACAATGCAATATTAATAATAAAGCATTATATGCTAGTTTACAGGTTTTTTGGCTAGCATTAGGAAATCTGGCAGCCATGAGAAAAAAAATTATGGAGAAACAATACATATAAAATACAATTTTATACTTCTAATGAAGTTTTTAATAGTGATTTTAGCATAATGTGTGAATATATATTTAGCAACTTGTTGCATGCTAATTTAGAGAGCAGAATTAGCATTTTATTACACAACCCCTGTGGCTAAAATAGGATTGAAATGAACTCGTGAATTTGTGTAGTTAACGTATAAAAACTTCACAGTGAATTAGCATCACTCGCAGATCAGATACAGTCGGGGAGCTAGCGAGGACTAGCGCGTACACTCTCATTCCTGTAATGCTAACACACTTAGCTTTTGATCATTATTAGCAGCATTAGCATTTATCTCTGAAGTGTTCATTTACACCCCCTGATTTAGCCTGCTATGCTAATTCAGACGCTAAAGCTGCTTATAGAGTGAAAGACGAGGGGAAGAGCGTTCCAGCTATTCGGCTGGATATTTGGTTTCAGAGGTGACGAGTGGCTTCGTGTATTTATAGAAAGGAAACTAGTATATCGGCGTGTGCTAACTGGTGAAGCGCTTAGTTTTATGTGACAGGAAAAGTATTTATAGAATATAGCATAAGTATGGAAGTAGCATGCCTACAGCTAGCCATGAATGCTAACAAAATGCAGTTACAATTATTTCTATATAAATCATAAATAATACGACAGTAACAGTCCATGTGTCTGTGAGACGCTTGCTGAGAGTAAAAAAGTCAGCTAACAGGTTAATGTTTTGTGTTATGCAGATAGCTGTAAATCCAAACAATGCTAGCAAACAGGCAAATAAAATTAGCTAAAATAAGTAATATTACTTTCTGCTGTTAGAAAGAAACAACAAATTATACTGCTGCTTTTAAGTCATGTGAGGAGAAAAAATTAAAATTATGCTTTTGTTTTGTGTATATGGGCGTGTTTAAGAGGCGTGGCTTTAAGTAAATGGATACGTTTGGGAGGTGGGGCGCTGTGTACATGGACATAATTGGGAGGTGGGGCTTCATATACATGGATGTGATTGAGAGGCAGGGCTTTGTGTTCATGAACGCAACTGGGAGGCGGGGCTTTGTGTACTTGGACTAAATATTATTCTATCATATTTTAGCCACAGTAGTTTTGTAATAACATGTGGTTTAGGAGGTGGGGCTCTGTGTGCATGGACACGATTGGGAGGCGTGTCTTTGTGTGGATGGACATGATTGGGAGGCGTGTCTTTGTGTGGATGGACATGATTGGGAGGC